>JAJJWX010001871.1:0-15000 GCA_023529315.1 Papaver bracteatum | reverse complement strand
TTCACCTCCAACCCTAAATTCACACCAAATCATCAATTACATTGTGTTTAGTGCTTAATACTATTTTTGGGTACAAACATTGGCGCCGACTAAGGGGATTCGAGTGAAAGAATCGTGTTTTATCATTGAGAGAGGTGCGAAAGAAATTTGTACTAAATTCCATGAAAAAATCAACGAAGAACATGAAAGCAAAAATTTATGTGTTCGAGAAACTTTTATGTGCACTTGGAGCAGCAACATGATCGTGTTCGAGGTCCGTGGATAACAACATGATCGAGTTCGTGGAGATGAGGATTCCTTAGACCCTTCAATATTTAGCCTTGCATCACTTCGCGAGCACCTAAAGCCTCACCTTGCACGTGAGCACATAAGTCTTGCTTTTATCGCAAGCATAAAATCTCGTCTTGCACGCGAGTATGAAAGACTTGCACCTTGGCAAGCATAAAGTCTCGTCTCAACCACGAGCCCAATGCCCGATATTGGTCCAAAGATTTGTACTCAACACAAGCAACAACCAGCCTGCCCGAGCAGCAAGCGCTAGCCTTTTTACGTTGCGAGCAAAAAGCCTTGCCCCAGCCGCAAGCACACACTACATTCTACTCAAGACTCGACTAGCTATCGAGCATCACAAGTCCACCACGTGGAAAAAAAGTCTCTCCTAGCACGTGAGCAAATTTTATTGCAGGTTATCACAATTGGGGGTGTCTTTGTAATGTCTCTACTCACGCTTGGGGGCGACTGGCGAGTTATGTCATCGACGATCGACGTGAAGGAAAAACAAAATTCTTAACCCCCAACAAGTTGGAGGTTAAGAGGGGGCGATGTTTGTACCGTGTAAAAATACATGGGAGGTCCGCAAATCAATACATGGAGGCATGCAGGGTAGATTAATGTCAGGAGGCATGCAAGGAAAATCAATAGGCATGCATGGAGTTATATGCAGAAATAATGCATGCAGTATTAATTCTGGGAGGTTTCATGCAGAATCAATTTCTGGAGGTTTCAAGCACAATTAAATCCAGGAGGTTTCATGCAACATTAATTCCATGAGGAAATAAATACAAATTTATGTTTACCTCATAATGAGGGTAAGAGTAATAGTTCAGAATTGTATAAATATAGAGAAATGTAATTCTGATAGGGAGAGGAAAAAATGGAGAGGCTAGCTAACAAAGAAAAGATCGATTGTGATTCTACATATCAATAAAAACATCACTCCCCAAGGGGATTTATCCGTAGACGTAGGAACATCTTGCCGAACCACGTAAAAACCTGTGTCACTTTTATTTGTTCTCCAATTCGCCTCCAACCCTAAATTCACACCAAATCATCAATTACATTGTGTTTAGTGCCTAATACTATTTTTGGGTACAAAAATTGGCGCCGACTAAGGGGATTCGAGTGAAAGAATAGTGTTTTATCATTGACAGAGGTGCGAAAGAAATTTGTACGAAATTCCATGCAAAAATCAGCGAAGAACATGAAAACAAAAAGTTATGTGTTCGAGAAACTTTTATGTGCACTTGGAGCAACAACATGATCGTGTTCGAGGTCCGTGGATAACAACATGATCGAGTTTGTGGAGATGAGGAATGCTTAGACCCTTCAATATTTATCCTTGCATCACTTCGCGAGCACCTAAAGCCTCACCTTGCACGTGAGAACATAAGTCTTGCTTTTATCGCAAGCATAAAATCTCGTCTTGCACACGAGTGTGAAAGACTTGCACCTTGGCAAGCATAAAGTCTCGTCCTATGTAGTCAATCTCGGCCATCTCGGCCGAGATTTCGGCGGAATTTCGGATTTCGGTTTTGGGACAGACGAAAACCAAAATCTCGCCTAAACGAAAAGTCGCCGATTTTTTCGGCCGGAATCAATACATCTCGGTCAAAATCGGTGTGTCTCGGCCGGAATTGTTCTTTTATATTTTTTTTTTTCTCAATTTCAAATCCAACGTGTAATTTTCACCATAAATATGATATTAGTGCTAAAATTTTAATCCGAAATTACACCGAAATTTCCCCGATACAAAGTTGTACCAGTGTCTCGGTCGGGGCCGAGACACTCCGAAATTAACTACCTTGGTCTCGTCTCAACCACGAGCCCAATGCCCAATATTGGTTCTAAGAATCGTACTCAACACAAGCAACAACCAGCCTGCCCGAGCAGCAAGTGCTAGCCTTGTTACGTTGCGATCAAAAAGCCTTGCCCCATCCGCAAGCACACACTACATTCTACTAAAGACTCGACTAGCTATCGAGCATCACAAGTCCACCACGTGGAAAAAAAGTCTTGCCTAGCACGTGAGCAAATTTTATTGCAGGTTATCACAATTGGGGGCATCTTTGTAACGTCTCTACTCACGCTTGGGGGCGACTGGCGAGTTACGTCATCGACGATCGACGCGAAGGAAAAACAAAATTCTTAACCCCCAACAAGTTGGAGGTTAAGAGGGGGAGATGTTTGTACCATGTATAAAATACACGGGAGGTCCGCAAATCAATACATGGAGGCATGCATGGTAGATTAATGCCAGGAGGCATGCAAGGCAAATCAATAGGCATGTAGGGAGTTATATGCAGAAATAATGCATGCAGTATTAATTCTGGGAGGTTTCATGCACAATTAAATCCAGGAGGTTTCATGCAACATTAATTCCATGAGGAATAAATACAAATTTATGTTTACCTCATAATGAGGGTAAGAGCTATAGTTCAGAATTGTATAAATATAGAGAAATGTAATTCTGATAGGGAGAGGGAAAAAATGGAGAGGCTAGCTAACACAGAAAAAATCGATTGTGATTCTACATATCAATAAAAACATCACTCCCTAAGGGGATTCATCCGTGGACGTAGGCACATCTTGCCGAACCACGTAAAAACCTGTGTCACTTTTATTTGTTCTTCAATTCCCCTCCAACCCTAAATTCACACCAAATCATCACTTACATTGTGTTTAGTGCCTAATACTATTTTTGGGTACAAAAATTTGCACCGACTAAGGGGATTCGAGTGAAAGAATCGAGTTTTATCATTGAGAGAGGTACGAAAGAAATTTGTACGAAATTCCATGCAAAAATCAGCGAAGAACATGGAAGCAAAAAGTTATGTGTTCGAGAAACTTTTATGTGCACTTGGAGCAGCAACATGATCGTGTTCGAGGTCCGGGGATAATAACATGATCGAGTTCGTGGAGATGAGGATTGCTTAGACCCTTCAATATTTAGCCTTGCATCACTTCACGAGCACCTAAATCCTCACCTTGTACGTGAGCACATAAGTCTTGCTTTTATCGCAAGCATAAAATCTCGTCTTGCACGCGAGTATGAAAGACTTGCACCTTGGCAAGCATAAAGTCTCGTCTCAACCACGAGCCCAATGCCCGATATTGGTCCAAAGATTCATACTCAACACAAGCAACAACCAGCCTGCCCGAGCAGCAAGCGCTAGCCTTGTTACATTGCGAGAAAAAAAGCCTTGCCCCAGCCGCAAGCACACACTACATTCTACTCAAGACTCGACTAGCTATCGAGCATCACAAGTCAACCACGTGGAAAAAAGTCTCGCCTAGCACGTGAGCAAATTTTATTGCAGGTTATCACAATTGGGGGCATCTTTATAATGTCTCTACTCACGCTTGGGGGCGACTGGCGAGTTACGTCATCGACGATTGACGCGAAGGAAAAACAAAATTCTTAACCCCCAACAAGTTGGAGGTTAAGAAGGGGCGATGTTTGTACCATTTATAAAATACACGAGAGGTCTGCTAATCAATACATGGAGGCATGCATGGTAGATTAATGCCAGGAGGCATGCAAGGCAAATCAATAGGCATGCATGGAGTTATATGCAGAAATAATGCATGCAGTATTAATTCTGGGAGGTTTCATGCAGAATTAATTTATGTAGGTTTCATGCACAATTAAATCTAGGAGGTTTCTACAACATTAATTCCATGAGGAAATAAATACAAATTTATGTTTACCTCATAATGAGGGTAAGAGCTATAGTTCAGAATTGTATAAATATAGAGAAATGTAATTCTGATAAGGAGAGGAAAAAAATGGAGAGCTAGCTAACATATAAAAAATCGATTGTGATTCTACATATAAATAAAAACATCACTCCCCAAGGGGATTCATCCGTGGACGTAGGCACATCTTGTCGAACCACGTAAAAACCTGTGTCACTTTTATTTGTTCTTCAATTCTCCTCCAATCCTAAATTCACACCAAATCATCAATTACATTGTGTTTAGTGCCTAATACTATTTTTGGGTACAAACAAAACTATTATGAACAAAGTTATTGGATTTATGATTTTTCTTGTGATAGTTTTTTGATTTGAATAGCCGATACTTAAATGCTTTATTTATTTTCTATGTATGATTATGGGATGTTTGATTTCGGTTTTATTACCTTGATATTCGATCTCGATCTCATAATATGTTGTGAACCCTTATGGTTTGGGTGACCTTTTGATTTAGCAGGATTAAGTTCTAGCCCATGTTGGTAGGCTTTATCAAAGGATTATGAGGGGTTCCTTTAGAAATAATATGTGAAAAAGTCATAATATGTTGAATCGGTTTTGGTTTAGCATAAAAGCATATGTGTTTCGACGGTTTTCAACTTTTGCTTGCAATTATTAAAACTGATTTTCAACCTTTCTCTGGTAAAAGTTGGTTGTTGTCATTCTTTTGTTTTTAGCATAAGGATGACAACATAATGGTATTTCGATAACAATTCTCCCTTGAAGAAGAAGATGTGATCATATTGGAGAAGTTGGATGCGAAATTGAGGTAACAATCTTGTTAGTTAATTGTTTTCTTGTTTTAAGAAAAGCATATTTTTATTTGATATATATATTGCTTTTGCATAAACGAAATTGTTGGTACAATTGATGTGTTTATTCCATTATGTATGTGTGGATGTTTGTGTGATTCAATTGTTTCCGGTTAAGTAAAACTATTGTTATCGTGCTTATTATATGGTATCAATTGTTTAGGCTTACAAAATTTTGGTACAATAGTGGAACTTTAATGATATATGTTGTTTCAATTGCTTCCGGTTGAGGTGAATAATTATGCAAGTTGATTTATTGGTTTGTATGAATTATTTATGGCTTAACGAATGAATATATTGATGGGATGAGTTGTTTAGTCCAATTCGATTCCGGATAAGCTAAGCTAAGTTAATTCTGATCTTAGTTAGACTTATCAAAGTGAAGGTTTCGGTTATTCAAGTCTAGCCGAATGCCTAAACAAGTAAATGCTAGTTAACTAACCTAGTTGTTTGTACCCAAAATTACTTTTGGGCATGAAACACGATGCATAGATAATTTGGTGAGTATTTAGGGTTAGGAGACGAATTGAAGAACAAATAAGAGACAAAGATAAACGTAGTTTTTACGTGGCTCGGCATGGTTTGCCTACGTCCACGGGCGAATCCCCTTGGGGAGTGATTTTTTTATTGATAATTATATTACAGTGTATATTTTCCCCCTATTGGCTACCTCCCAAAATGATTTCTCTCCTCCCTATTTATACAGTTCAATATATAATTTCAATATAAACTTAAATAGCATTAACTCTCATGCATGCCTCCATGATGATTTCTGCATGAAACTGCTGGAATCAATACTGCATGCCTCCATGATGATTTATGTATGAAACTAATGGGATCAATACTGCATGCCTCCATGATGATTTCTGCATGAAACTGCACATTTATGCCTCCATCTTCAATTATGCATGAAACTGCACATTTATGCTTTCATGATAAATTCTGCATGCTGGCAAACTGGACTGGTGGTTGACAGGCATATTGGCTGATAGTATGGATGGATGCTGGTTGGCAGACTGGTTTGGCTGCACGGGTAGAAAACTGGCTGGCAGTGCAATTGAGTACTTAGTTGGGAATAGGTTGGCAGCATTACTGGCAATATGAGTGGAAAATGCATGGCAGGACCATCGGAAACATGGATGGAAACTGCATGGAAGCACTATCGGCAACACGGTCTTGACATTGACTGGTAGTTAATTTTGACCGTTGACCGGTTGTTGACTTTGACCATTGACCGAGCGTTTCCTTTGACCATTGACCGAGCGTTGACTTTGATTTATGTAATATTGGGTAGGCTGGTGGGCTACTTCAGTTGACTGGTTAGCGGTCTTGGATGAAGGCCAAAAGATGATTCAAGTATTGCTTTGGCCCATTATGTGGCATTTTCACTTATGGTACAAACATCGCCCCCTCTTAGCCTTCAACTTATTTGGGGTTAAGAAAATTTCGTTTTCCTTAGTCAATGACAAAATTCTCCCCCAAGTGTGGATTATTGATGGTGAGGTGATTGGCAAAATTTTGTTATTGTTTGCAGAAATCAAGATGCCCCCGAGAGTAAATTTCTTTTGTTGAGGCGAAATGAAAGTTGCCTTCGTTGATTGTGGAAATCATAATCAAATCGTCCCCAAGTGAGGCTATTGTGATTAGAAGATCATAGGGAAACAATTGGGTATGAATTGTTGTTGTATGTAAAAATTGGACTGAATGCTGAACTAGACTGCAATGAAAGCGTGATACTGGAGCGGAGTGATGTTGGAAATGAGTGGTAACAACATTGAGTAAAGTTGTCCTGCAGCAGCTGCGATCAGCTGGAATGCAGCAGCGGTGAGCAAAGTTGTGTTGTAGCAGCTGTGATCAGCTGGATTGCAGGAGCTGCGAAATAGATGGAATGCGGTAGATTTGATCAGCTGAACTACAACAGTGACGAGCAAAGATGCACTGCAGTAGCTGCGATCAGCTGGATTGCAGGAGCTGCGAACATAACTAGATTGCAACAGCTGCGATCAGCTGAATGCAGCAGCGACGAGCAAAGTTGTACTGCAGCAGCTGCGATCAACTGGACTGCAGGAGCTGCAAACATAGCTGGACTGCAATATCTGCGATCAGCTGGAATGCAGCAGCAATGAGCAAAGTTGTATTGTAGCAGCTGCGATCAGCTGGACTCCAGGAGCTACGAACATAGCTGGACTGCAGTAGCTCCGATCAGATGGAATACAGCAGCAACGAGCAAAGTTATATTGTAATAGCTGCGATCAGTTGGACTTCAATAGATGCGAACAGAGTTGTATTGTAGCAGCTTCGATCAGCGGGACTGCAGCAGCTGCTGAGGGACTTGACTAAAATAGTTTGATAAACCTGAGTGTAACAGTTATAAATAAAACTAGACTGCATCAGTTGCGTCGAACTGAGTACAGAATTGATGAGCAAAACTGGACTGCATAAGTTGCATCCAACTGAGTGCAACCAGACTACATCATTTGCGTCCAACTGAGTGCAGAGTTCATAAGAAAAACTGGACTGCATCATTTGCGTCCAACCAAGTGCAGCAGTTGCTTTTGAACTGGACTACAATAATTTAATCAACATAACTATAGCAGTTTAACATTATTGATTGTAATAATTGCATCGAAATATTATGGTGTATGCTCTCCCCCTCTTAATCTTACAACTTGTTGGAGGATTAAGAAGTTTGGGTTACCTGAAGTTTCGGTTTTCAGAAGCTTAATTCCGCATTGCAATTAGGTGATATGTAACTCGCCCCCAAGCGTATGGAGTGTTAGGAAGCTCGCCCCAAAAGAGTTATTTCAAACCATGAGGTGTTACATATCTCACCCCCAAGTGTTACTCAGTCACATTGAAGTGATATGCAACTCGCCCCCACAAGATAGTGATTGTCATGATGCTCAATGCTAGCACAAGGGTGCACTGCCTTGCTGCATTTTGCTCGCGCATGAAATTTTGAAGATGTCTGTTATCTGGAATTCGAGAATTCCAGAAAAATAGAAATGTGCGCATATCCTCGTGAGGAAATGCTCGCCACATTATAGGTGTCTCACTGAACAAAAGTATGCATGAATATATTAAAAGATGCGAAAATATGTAAATTGTACACGTACCGTATTGAAAGTGTTATTGCTATTTCGTTTATGAAGTGATTAGGATGGCCACTGGCTATGTTGATGTTTTCCAGTGACGATGACTAGTATAGTTGTCTTAACACCTCGCCTCGACTCAGCAACTGGATTTGTCTGTGGGACTGGAATGCTCCAGTTAAATCAAAACTGGATTGAAGATAGTTGTCACGGAACTGTATTTCAGTAGCTGCCATCAGTTGTACTGTAAGTTTATTTATAAAACTGGACTGAAGCAGTTGTGAGGAAAACTGTATTGAAACAGGTTTGGGGGAAATCGGACTACAACAGTTCGACCAAATGGATTTTAGGAATTAAAAAGGACTTGCGGCAGTTCGATCAACTAGCCAACAGATGTTGCTGTGAAACTGGACTACAGTAGTTCGATCAATTGGATTGTAGCAGTTTCGATGGTGAATGTGATCATTTCTGGTGTTGTCATTTTACATTTCTAAAAATTCAGTTTTCTCCTAAAATTGAAATTTCGCCTTCACGATGTTGGGAATTGACAAACGATCTCATCGGGCCGAAAATCACTCAGTTTGGATGCACGAAGAAGAAGTTATCGAAGAAACAAAATTGGCTGGTTAGCGCCTTGCTCCAACATGTTGATGACGTGATTGTACCCAAAAAATATTATTCTCCAATTGCAAAATTCTACCTTCATGTCGTAGGATATTGAGATGCGATCGCAACGAGCCAAAAATCATCCAATTCGGACGTGAGATGAAGAAGATATCAACGAAATAATTTTTTAGGCCAAGCCCAAGTGGGGCGTATAAATCCGCTAAGCTAATGGCATGGGGCTGAAAAATCCAGGGCTATGGAATTAAGTTGAGCCGCGCTACACAAAATCGAAACTACGAAAATAAGTTGCAGCATGCTACACCGAAACAGATCCACCAATTAATCTCTTTCGATTAATTGCTGCCGACTAATCTCTACACTGAATCGCCGACTCTGGTCGCCAGTTTTTTTTTTTTTTTTTCTGAATATGAAAGTTTTCACCACGGTTTTACAAACAGTGATCTTGTGATCATGACAGTGGTGATTTTGACGTACTACAAACTCGAACATGTAGACACTACGTTATTGGGAAGTAAATTTTTCCAACTTTGGAATCGAATACGTTGCGGATCGAACATCCTGCCCATAATCTTAACGATCTTTCCAACGAGTCGGTCTTGGTGGCCTCTGACTATGAAGCTGGACTGCAGCAGTTGCGATCAACTGGACTGCAGTAACTGTGATTAATTGGAATGCAACAGCTGCGACCAGCTGGACTGCAGTGATTGAAATCAAAACTAGACCCAGCCATGTTGTGGATCGAACATCCAACAACAATTTTGATGATGTTTTTACGACACATTTTACTATGGACCGAACGTCCTGAGATCAGTTTCATTGGTATTTGTAGTGATGCAGTTTTTCAGCTGTTTCAGAAGGTAATAGCTTCAGCAAATCTGAAACATCGAATCTTGATTGCAGCAGTTGCGATCAACTGGACTGCAGTATGTGCGATTATATGGTCAACAGCAGCTGCGATCATCTAGACCGCGACTACTGCGATCAAACTAGGTTGCAGCAGTTACGACCAACTGGACTGTAATAGTGATTTTTCACGACGTTCAAACAGCTTTTTCACGGAAATGATTTTGAAGCATTTTGTACAACTTTTCTCAATGGGAGAACACGATTCCTTTTCTTGTATCCCCTTAGTCGGCGCCAATGTTTGTACCCAAAATTACTTTTGGGCTCGAAACACGATGAATAAATAATTTGGTGAGAATTTAGGGTTAGGAGACGAATTAAAGAACAAATAACAGACAAAGATAGACATAGTTTTTACGTGGTTCGGCATGGTTTGCCTACGTCCACGGGCGAATCCCCTTGGGAAGTGATTTTTTTATTGATAATTGTATTACAGTGTATATTTTTTTTCCCTATTGGCTACCTCCCAAAATGATTTCTCTCCTCCCTATTTATACAGTTCAATATATAATTTCAATATAAACTTAAATAACATTAACTCTCATGCATGCCTCCATGATGATTTCTGCATGAAACTGCTGGAATCAATACTGCATGCCTCCATGATGATTTCTGCATGAAACTGCACATTTATGCCTCCATCTTCAATTCTGCATGAAACTGCACATTTATGCTTTCATGATAAATTCTGCATGCTGGCAAACTGGACTGGTGGTTGACATGCATAATGGCTGACAGTATGGATGGATGATGGTTGGCAGAATGGTTTGGCTGCATGGGTAGAAAACTGGCTGGCAGTGCGATTGAGTACTTAGCTGGGAATCGGTTGGCAACATTGCTGGCAATATGAGTGGAAAACGCATGGAAGTACCATCGGCAACATGGATGGAAACTACATGGCAGCACTATCGGCAACACGGTCTTGACATTAACTGATGGTTGATTTTGACCGTTGACCGGTTGTTGACTCTGACCATTGACCGAGCGTTGTCTTTGATTTATGTAATACTAGGTAGGCTGGTGGGCTACTTCAGTTGACTGGTTAGCTGGCTTGGATGAAGGACAAAAGATGATTCAAGTATCGCTTTGTCCCATTATGTGGCATTTTTACTTATGGTACAAACACTAGTATTTGGCTTGTTTAAAATATAAAGGTCTAAGTTATATGGATAATTAGAACCTGATGAGAAAAATTGAGTTTATCTTTGTTTTGGTCTTATCGAATGAAGCGGTTGTATTTATACAATTGGTTTAGCAAAGGAACTAAGTTGCTTAGTTGATTTTTTGGTTTGCTAAACTAGTTGGAAAAATGGCTTCGGGCAATTATTTTCATGATAACATATCAAAACATAATTACTTTGTAGTTTCGGTTTTGATATTGGTTATCAAAAATGGTATGTAAAACCCTCGTGCTTGACTCAACAAGTTGCAAGTCTATTTTTGAGATTTTTAAGATCCTTTTCGTGTTGTCCTTTATTTTTTCGTTTCTTTGTCATTTTTGTGACAAAAAGGGGGAGAAATATATGGAATAAACAGGAAATGCTGGTATCAATTTCATATTGATTGGTGTCACTAAGGAAGAGGACAATGGTGCTTGAAACGTTTATCTAACGAATGAGGAAAAACACAAACTAAAGGGGAGTAACATATCATATGATTAGGATAACAAAGACGTACGTATTGAAAATCTACCTATCTCACCTTTAGAGGGAGTATGAGATTTGTTATTATAATGTCAACAACGGCATTTTAAGGATTAAATTAATGCAGGCTATGTGTTGTTGAATTAGGGAATCAAGCGTATGTGTAATGGATTTTTTTTTAATTTGTTTATCCATATGATTATAAGAGTTTTGTCACTAAAATTGACAAAGGGGGAGAATGTTAGAGCATAGCTCAGTTGAACCCACCAAGCATTGGTATGTCAAGTTTGGCTGTCATATTTTAGTGAGCCAAAACTCATTTAAGAGTCGCTTGATTTAAATGTACTAGAGTCAACTTCGTATAGGTTTGCTTAAAAGTATTAGGGTGAGACATTACAAGTATTGCGAAGACTTGAAGAAGTGAAGAAGAACATAGCTACAACCACAACATCATCCTTCCACTTGAGGTTAGTGATATTTGACTTGAACTGTTTCATTCCCTAACGTATATTTCAAGTCGTGCATATTGAAAACACAAAACTGCGAAGCATGAACACTCTATATAGACATAGTATTAAGGAATACAATATGAAGTTTCCTGCTTAACCATTAAACTTTGTATATAAGACATCAACATAATTGTATGAATGCTATTGTGATTATGTATGGGTATGAGGTGAGGATTTCATCCTAGGGAACAATAATTACATGTGTTCTAAGGAAGTAAGTTTATGATATGTGTTGTGAACCGAAATGGAAATCTCCAGGCGTTATTGGGACTGTTCTTCATTGCAAATCTTATGAACGACCAATATGTGTGATTAGTATAACCTCTCATGACTTGTTTGTTTTCTTCGTAAAACTATTCACATGAGGCCTGACTTATGTATTGGTATGACTTTTATTAGTGAAACCGATCTTAAGTAATCACCTAGGGTATGATCGGCTTTGTGAGTGTCTGACCAAATTTGGGAAAGGGGAACCGATCCAATGAAGAGGTGCAGTACATCACAAGGGGGAACCGATCCTTGTATGAGATGCAGCAAAGTTTATAGAAGAAAGGGTAACCAATCCTATGAACATGTGCAATACGTTTTTAGGCAAGGGGGAACCAATCCTATGGACATGTGCAGTGCATACAAGTTAGATACCAAATATATGTGGGGAACCGATCCTAGTACCTAGTGTGTCCAGTCACGCCACGCATGTCATGAATTGAAGATAAAGTTTCCTCCACGCGCTGAACCAATGCAAAACGACTATCGACCTTCCTGGTCAAGGCGATGTGCCCATACCTCTTCCATATCTTGGTATATAGATCCGCATACTTCATGGGCATACTGAATCCTCCAATCAACATATGACCTTTGAAAGGAGCCTCGAATGGAGGATCGAAAATGACACCTGCGGCTGGATGTGCGACTAGCCAAGATTCTTTGGTAACAATCACGCCTGTCGTTACGACAATATTTTCCGCCATGGGAGACACAAAAACATCTTTATGATGATCAACCTCCATATCCAGATTACCAACGGGTACGGTTTCCATGATTGGAGACACTGTTGTATCTTCATTGCCGTGAATCTCCATCTCAGAATTACTTTCAGAAGCGGCCTCCTCCTGTAAATACCACCAATTGAATATTTTTTCGATATAAGTAAATAGTCCAAGAGGAAAACGTGTGGGAGACTCACCGACTCATCTGTGGTCCCACTGGGATTGGAAAATGACTCGCTGCCCCGCTTTGAAGAACTTTCTCCATCACTGTCAGACTCTGAGTTTTCTAATTCTTCATCTTCCTCTTCACTACTGAAAGGCTTAGTATCGCCAGACTTTTCTTCAGAAGGCATCACCTTTTGGCCACTCGCAAGTCTGGTAAATGCGTTTATCTTGTTGAGTGGCAATAGTTCAGAATATTTATGCAAGACGGCCAAATCAGGAAGAAAATCACACATACTCGCATATTGGAAGAACTAAAAGTCACAAGAGCCGTCGAATCCTACTGAAAACTACCTGCATGGTTTTATACTTTCGCTCCTTCTTCTGGGGACTGTCCACATCCGAGCTAGGAGATTTTCGCTTAGCAGTAGAAGGCTCCCTCAACAATGGATGTTCCACTAAAATCGTTGGGGAAGGCTTGCCACGAGAATTCTCTACCACGTTATTCACAAGTCCATGGATGGAAAGAAACTCATCAACAATGGATGTTCCGCTAAAGGGAGACTTTTACCTGGCGCGAGAACACGGGAATCAAGAACAGCCAGCAACAATTCTTCAGGAGCAACCGGATGACGAGTAAATGGTACCCCTTGGTCAAAAACCATATGCCGAGCCACCCTGTCAATATTATAAGGGACTGCCTTGAAATACCACCGGAAGAAAGATGGCACGTATCCGGGGATACAGCTTCGCATAAATACGACTTCTCCAACGCTCATATTCTCTCCAGCAGAAAGCAAAGTCAAGCTCGTAGCATCGGCAAAAGTGTTCGGCTGAACTATGGACGCGTGGACTAGAGCCCAAGGACGAAAATATAAAGGCATATATATTGTCAAGGAAGTCGATGAGCTTTGATCCAGATTTTGGGCGCTTATTCAACCAACGCAGTATTCTGGAGCCGCCACAAGACTCGGGAAGTAAAGCCGATGGTTTGAGAGCATATTTTATGAAATGCTCCCACAACCATGTTTGGAGAAAAGGAACATGGACATACAAGTCCACTTTCATATAACTATTTGAAGCGTACATATCCACGACCAGATAATCCAAATGGGTGTACAAAGAGCCCAGAAACAAGACACCAATGGGAAGAACGACACCTTTCGCCAATTTGATGGAGAATTTAATGAGATCCTGTCCTATCTCCTTCTTACCAGAGTCATCATCAAAAATATCTCTGGATAGCCACATAACTAAAAATGAAGCAACCGGGAGTGTATCATCCAGCACTAGATCCGACTCCGGTTCATCAGGGAACCACTCAGATACCCAACAGCTATAGAAGCACTTCGTCTCGTAATCCTTCCGAACGATTCCTTTTGACCTCTCATCAAGAGTGGCACGTATTTCTTCTTCATCGCCAGACAACGTGATATCAAGATTCCCTATTATGGGAAGGTTCGGCAAGATGACTACACTCTCTAAAGAGATGGTAATTTTGTTAGAGTACTGCTCGGTCGAACTCGCATGCGTTTCTATCTCAAGCATGTTTGTCAATGTTAGTGATCAAAACTATAAAGTCTTGATTTCTAGTCTACTACAGCTAAGGTCTCAGACTAGGATAGAAAGTATAATTGAGCTTAAGAACTCCATGGCGATCATCATACAGGACGAATGACTACTCAAGGAACAAGTGGATCTTCATCGACTAAAAGGTATGTGGAGACTTGAACTTATCTATCACTCAAAAGTCTATCTACTCTATCTCCTATCTTGAGACAAATTTCGTATTACTATATAGACTAAGATTATACCACATAGGTATTTCGATCTAAGTATATCTCGCTTATCTATTTCTCGAAATATGTGTTAGTAGAGATTTCGCTTTAGCCAAGTTCATCTTTACCTAGTGACGAAAGTCATGTTCTATTTCAATCACTTTGAAAATCACTCTAACGAGAAATAGTTTGTGAATAACAACTATATAACGCCCTCTGCGAATGTTTAAATGATTGAAATGAGAGTTTAGACAACATAACCATCGGAGGATATAAGCATTGTTGTGAAAACACATATATGTATAAGTCCTTATTGCTTGAACCAAAGTTTGCGAACTTTGTTGATCAAGTGAAATGATAGGATCCGGAGATGCCTATATAAATAACCGCAATCGCACGGTGTCTAACTAGTAGACAGAGGCAAGTACGGGTCGTTCCCACAGGGAGCGGTGGA
>JAJJWX010001869.1:0-72873 GCA_023529315.1 Papaver bracteatum | reverse complement strand
TAGTGTGTTCCAAACTTTGGATGTTTTTTTAATATGTAATGGCTTGGCAGGATGATGTTTCTGTTGTGAATCAATGGATTCTAAGTGGAAAGCATTACTCTCGTACCCAGTACGTATAAAATAATGACTCTGGTTAAGTGCAAATATATAATGGAGGAGCTAGGAGCAGTTGTCTCCACTCCCCAGCTGGATTTCACAGTCTATTTAGTATTTATCCATATTTTTCAATAGGCGTTCCCTAAATTCTGGATCCGACACTGCATTATTAAGCAACTTTGCCAAACAAAATAAAGAAAAAACGTCGTTCTCTTTCTTTAATTTTTTATTTTATTTTATTTGCAGTGAAGAGTGGTTGAAAAACATGGATAAAAACATTGTTGAATTCAAAGAAATAATGAACTCCATAACTAAAAGTGAAGAAGAAGCAACCAAATTGTTTAACTTCTGGAGAATTTTTTGCATGTGCGGAGCGGAGTGGTTTGGATATAAGAATGGTGAAGAATGGATGCTCACCCATCTTCTCTTCAAGAAAAAATTGAGAACTCCAGGGAAGTAAACCTAGCTGCTGACTTGTTAGCTAGCTACTTACCCGACGGTGTATTAGTTTAAGTGTACCCAGGATCGAACGTTTGATGAAGACATGACGAAAACTGTTATGGAGGATGCAGAAGGAAGAGTTTAATTTATTTTAGATTGATAGTCCGGAAAGTGTTTTGTTGTATTTTACTTCGTATGTAAGCGTATATAATTGTTTCAGTGCAAATTAATATCTATACTTTGTTTAGCAAAAGGGCAAATTGGAAAAATGCCCCCAAAGTGGGATGGAACCTTATAAAAATTCCCTATTGTGGACAGCTTGGGAAAATTCCCTAATCCATTAACAAAAATTTGTGACATTTTAGAGTTGATCTCTTTGATTTTCTGACGCGCCTACTGGTCACCCATTTTTTGTCCAACGTATAAAAGCAATCACCATGGTATATGTATCTCATTCTAATTGTAACAACTAAAATGCAAGCACTAAGAAAGAGAAAAACACTAAAAATATGGCATTTGTGCGTCCACATCTTTCTAATGTATTCGGTGGAACAAAGAAAGGAAACTTTTTCATAATCCTGCAGATCTGACTCCTGGATACTCAATATCTTCCCAATAATTGGTATACATACCTAAAATGAAAATGTGAGAATAACACTTTTATAAAATGAGGAGTAGTTTAGTTTTTTTTTTTTTTTTTTTTTTTGATACTAAGGATGGAATTTATTGATTAATTGTTATAAAGAACATAGTCTTCATAGGAGGAAAATTGGAAACATAACTGAAACTAACTGCTTCGGGTCTAGCTTTTTTTGCTAGCTCATGAACAACATTGTTACCTAGTCTATTCACTAATTTGCAGAACCAGAAATTATTACTGAAAAACTTGTTTTTGATTGCAGAAATTAAATGTTGATTAAACCAGTGTACTTGAGGAGTAGTTTAGTTTGTTTATGTGAAAATCGGATAGTGCGGTAATTGGCCTGGCCGGATACTAAATGTAGCCTAGACATAGTTAGTGCTCAGCAACCTTCAAATTTCTAAAACGCACTTTTTCAAATTTACTTCAAGGGTATCCTTTTTAGAAATGCAGGCGTACACCAAACAAATGTTTTAGTTCACCTTTTTCAAATTTACTTCAAGGGTATCCTTTCTAGAAATGCAGGCGTACACCAAACAAATGTTTTAGTTCACCTGGACTTTCAATCTTGCTTTGCTACCCAAAAAAAAAAAAAAACTTCCAACGAGTGCTTTAAAAAAACAAAACAAAATAAATGAGCGCTTTCCAAATTTATGGGAAAAGGACATATGGTCTGCCACCGGAGATTACGGGCGCAGTTGTTGTCCTTTCTACTTTTCTTCGTGGAGTTGTTACACAGGACAAGAAAGTCCACGCCGCGTCGCCGTCGCCGCCGCCTCAATAATGCGAGGACCAGGGTAGTGTTCCACTCAGACATGCCTGTTTCTCGAAGTACAGGGAGGTCCGAGACTGTGTCCCATGCTTGAACTACAGGGACGTCCGGGGTATCACGGATTTTATTTTCTTTTCGAAAAGTGACGGATCCCACATGAAATTAATTAATAGATTTGGGTTAGGAGTAGTATTTTCCAGCAAGCTGTAAATGCACTTCATCAGATCACCATTATGTCTTTTTGAGTATAAAAAATAAAGTCGACCTACCACCACCAATCCATGATCTGTTCTGTCGTAAGATCCCTTGAGTTTTCACGCTTACCTCCCACGCGCATCACGAGTAACCATCCACTTTCTATATCTTCAAATCTTATTCCTGCAGTTCACAAGAAAAACTCAAAGAGATCAGTTAAAGACTATATCCAAAAAAAAAAAAAATCATGGAATTCAAATTCGAAGATGATGAACAAGAAATGAAAAACCAAGGTCATGCTTGGAATATAATATGTGGTAGTGTTGATTCATCTGTACTTAAATGTACCATTGAATTAGGCATTCTTGATATCATTCATAATTCATCCAAACCCATGACACTGTCCTCCTTATCATCAACATCACCATCTTTATCTACACTCAAAACCGAAAACTTATGTAGATTATTAAGATACTTATCTCATATGAATCTCATTGCCATGAACTCAGTTGAAGGAAGTGATGAGGATACATTTTCATTAACAGGTATATCTGAATTACTACTTAGCAGTCAAGAAAGAAGTTTGAAAGATTGGGTTCTTGCTATCGACGAAGAACACTCGATTAATGGATGGCTGAAGAAGTTCCTGAAATTAATGGACTTATTAATAACGCTATGGCTTGTGATACTAAGATGGTAATGCCTGCATTTGTGCAAGGATGTGGTAGTATCTTGAATGGTGTTAAGAAGTTAGTTGATATTGGTGGTGGTATAGGTGCTGCAATGAGTTATGTTGTTAAGGCTTATCCTGGGATACAATGTATGGCATTCGATTTACCTCATGTTGTTGCTGCTGCACCAGAGATTCCAGGTGTGGAAATGGTTGGTGGTAATATGTTTGAGTTCATTCCTCCTGCTGATGCCCTTTTATTAAAGGTATGCATGATTTAATTAGATCTCTTGGCTGATTTTGTTGGTGTTCGTATTGCATGACTGTTCTTATTGATAGTTAATTTATTTGTTTCCTTTTGTTATTATAGTTCATGCTCCATAATTGGAATGACGCCGAATGCATAAAACTACTAAAGAGGTGTAAGGAAACAGTTCCTGCACATCATGGGAAAGTTATCATAATAGAAATGGTTTTGGATCAAGACGAAGATGATGATGATTTGACACGGGCTAGATTAAGTCTTGATTTAGATATGATGCTGAGTTCAGGAAGGAAAGAAAGAACTAACGATGAATGGAGAATTTTACTTGAAGAAGCTGGTTTCAATAAGATTGAATTCATTCCTATTTTTGCTATTCAATAGTCATCCTTGCATATCCTTAGTCAAGATTGAACTGAGATTGGAGGTAAAAACTATGATTAATTATAAAAAGGGGAGCGCGTCTGCCGCTGGATTAAAAGCTCATTACAAATTTGCAGCTTCAGCATATATAACGGGGCAGATGTTATATCTTCCAGAGTTGTCTTTGATTATTCTGTCTTGTTTCTAGCTTTTGTTTTTCTGTTTTCTTAAATCTACGAATATCATTGGGCAAATATTCCCGGTTTTTCTTGCTTTTTGTTAGTTCCATTACTTGTTAGTGTCCACACCACACCACGCAACAATTTTGTTACCAATGGAAGTTGACCGTTCCCCACCACACAAGGTCGGTTTTCAAGGTTAGCTTAGGCGACTGACATCTCCCTGGATGTCTTATTTCCTTCTGAGACTGGCAAGGTTCAATAACATATCACACCAACTTGAACACAGTGGCTCTCGGTTTCCGGTTCACAAATATTATGTATCATAATTTTGATTGATAGATTGATGCTATCATAATTTCCGGTTCAACTAATCTGGTTGCAACACATAATGCTAGCTATTTGCTGCTGAAAACATCCCTCCATTACAAGAGTTGGCATATGAACATACAACTACGTGGTAGACACAGTTCATGGATCTGCGGGGATATATAAAGAAGATAAAAGAATGCTACTTTGGTTCTATTCATGGGTGCACAGGTAGGATATAATAACCTGACTTCTCTACAACACGGATTATTCGAAACAACAATCTTTGTGAAAGCTTATGTTGTGTGAGGCGCCAAGACGCCTCGCCTCGCCTAGCGACCAAAATAAAATGGCTCACCTCCATTTAACAACAAGCACTGCACCTATTTTCGAGGATTTTATGCAGTTGAGGACGAGAGTGAACCAACCTCTAATCCTCACCTAGACAACAACTCTTATGGAAGAATTGCAGTTCACATTTCTGCGAGAAAATTCGTAGCTGCACATCTCTCCAGAAAATGAAATATCAACTCATATTGGAGAATTCAATGGTTTCTTCAACGTGGTGATGCATTGCAAACAAAAAAAAAAAAAAAAAAGTGTATTGTTGACAGTGGGATTTGAACCCACGCCCTTTCGGACCAGCGCCTTAAGCTGGCGCCTTAGACCAACTCGGCCATATCAACTTGTTGGCATTGGCAATTTGTCTTCTCATTGTATATCGACATTTTACCTCAGTCATCCTTACGGACGCACAGCTTTTATTTAAGTGATCCAGGGTGACAGTGCAAAAGGAGGTGAGAATTCAGCCAAGCAGAACAATCTCTTGGATTGCGCTCCACACTCATCAGATTAAAAAATTTCCAATGAGGTAACGGGTGTTGGTGTTACACATTAAACATTCAAGAAGGTCCAGCAAAGCTAGTTGGAGTACAGACGAATCTTCTTAGTTGAGAGGGCGAAGACGTCCAAATATGTTCTTAAGGTTGCACCCTGGAGGGTAGAACACTTGATAATCATCACTCAACAATATTGGTCACTCAAGTACACCCAGCGCATACGCAAGAAATCAGCTCTAATAACTAAACCTGTATTTAAAAAATTCTGAAAGATTTCAATTTTCTGCTGCAGCCTTCAGTATTCTACAACTCTTCAATACCCATTATATTTCTGGTTAACAATAGACGTACCAATCGTCCATTTACAAAGAATGGCAACACCTTTACAAAGAATCGCCCATGACAAGACAGGGAGAAGCACTACGGTAATCCAAGGCTGGTCTAGCGACAGTCGACACTACACTGTCACCACAATGAACGGTCATACAAGTACATTGTCATATAAAAGAGACTTGCTCTAATCACAGAGCTACTAATTTTACACATATGACGCAGTTGGTTAGCTACATGAAGATAAGTAAAGACGACTGCATCAAGATGAAAACAAATATGTACAGTATACATACATCATGAACCTTCAATTAGGATGCAATCAACTTTCTGTTGCAGTTAATATACCCTTAGAATTAGAATTGTTTGCTAACCACAGTATGGTAAATCCTTGGGTTTGTGCGGGAATTTGCTTATGAAAAATGATTGATTATGTTCACATTGTCTAGCCTAGGAAAAATGAAGATGCAGCTCATAACCTATTAAAGATGGTCCCTTTATCAGCATTCCAGCCCATTGTTCTGCACAAGTGTCAGTCATTCCCTGCAGTCCATCAAAAGCACAGTTCAGTAAAGATAAATTGTTTGGCGTTGCCAATAAGAAGGTATTGGCCGAGATTGCTATTGAGGGAGTGAAAAAACCCCTGAGAAAAACCAAGAATGGTTGCACAAAACTAAGATATATTTTGGGCAACCTCTGCAACCCTAAAGATACATGTGCATATATAAATTGTTTGGCGTGTTACTAAGTAGTCATAGGCCTGGATCTGGGTCTAGAGTCTAAGCATTACTATGGAGTCGCTGCAACAGTCATTGAATGTCCGTCAGCTGCT
This sequence comes from Papaver bracteatum, assembly GCA_023529315.1. Classification (NCBI taxonomy): domain Eukaryota; kingdom Viridiplantae; phylum Streptophyta; class Magnoliopsida; order Ranunculales; family Papaveraceae; genus Papaver; species Papaver bracteatum. The sequence continues at coordinate 66,945 of JAJJWX010001869.1, read as the reverse complement.
TCATATGTATCATCTCGAGCGGACTAGCATTTTTATCATTAAGTCAAAATATGGGTGAAATTTTCTTAACTAAGGGACCTGCCTTTCTTACTAATTTAACGTTCTAGGTTGATGGAAGTCGTATCGTATGGATACGGCCTGCTTCTCATAAAACCACAAAATGCTAGAGTGTTTTACCAGCTTTCTCATAGATGACATAATACAACAAATAATCAGCATATTTAAACATGGAGACTCGATACACATGCTTTCTGCAATACTAAAATGTCTGAATTCAACATAACGAAGATTCAAGAATGTAACATCCTAGTAGAGTTAACGTTTCAAGCTGTAATCGATCTACTCATTTAAGCTGAAAAATAGGATTTTCCAAAAGTCAAACAAGAAAAGGTATAACTTATCGGGCAGGTAATGTTTCTAAAACGAAACCAGAAGTACATAAATAGTTCAACATACTCAAGGAAAGCACCTAAAAAACTCCCACCTCACCCATCGACTAATGAGTTTGCTCTGCTCTCTGTATGGTTTTCTCCGTAGCAGATATTGGTCATGCTTCCAGAGTAGAAAGTGACGGAAACATGAACAAAATCACTTCTCATACAACTATCTCCACTTCAAGAATCAACACATGCAAATCCAATGTTTCTACGTACAGCTTTGATTTGTTACCCCCAAATTTTATCTCAATTTCTACGACAAGAGTTTCAAAACAAACAAACAGGAAATGACGTAAATCGTGCTCAGCAACTACTTGCTAGAAAGTTTAGCACTGCAGGACCCAGATTTCAGCTAATCGCACGCAATTAGCTAATTTTCCAGCATTTCCCCGATAATATACACACTAAGCATTTCTCCAAAACCCTAACTTCCAGTCCTCCCTCAAACTATCAAATTTCTCTAAAATTCAATTATAAAATTCCAATAAAAATTGAATTTCTAAAATTACACACCTTTATTCAGCAGAAGTTGAAAACCTAGCATCAGCTTCTTCTTCCAAGAACCTAGCTAATTGTTTCACCTCAAGATGTTTCTATCAAATAAAGAATCAGGTCAAAATCAAGTCAAATTAGGTCAAAATTCATCAAAAAAAAAAGGACCCCATTATCAAATAATCCAAGAATTATACTTACAGAAAGACAAGCTTTGTACTTCTGCCATTCTGAAACACATTCTTCTTTATCCCATTCACCTTTTAAGAACTTCTCTGAATACCACCTGCGAGAAATCAGAATCAACTGTTAAAAAATCTCTTCTTTTACACTCTATTAGACAGAACGGGTGTGTGTGGGAGGGAAAGATTCTTACTTGTTGAAACATTGATGATAAGCAGATCTGAGCTGAGCACAAGGTGATGTTGATACAGAGCTTTTCTTCTCCTTGTCGTCCTCCTTTTTACCCATAAAGCACACCAAGCTCAAACCCCCTTAAACCCCCAGTTTGATTCAATTACTGGGAGATTTCAGCCTCCCTATGTGTCTCCACAAAACCCTTCGGAAATTTTTGATTTGGGAATTTTTATGGAGTACCCCTGTTTCGAGGAGTACAGAGGAAAGGAGCGAGTTCTGTCTGACTCATCGTTTTGTTGCGATGCTTTTAAGGCCGTTGGATTTTCATCTTCCACGAATTCGAAGAAAATACTAGTATATTGTGTCTGACTCATCATTTATTACTCTGTGCGTGTCTGACTGATCTTTTCTTAAAAAAGGCTAGCGGCACACCTTGGTTTAGTATGTAATTTTTAATTTTCTAAGATTTTTTTAAATATTATATAAAAAAATATAATATTTACCCTTTCCCAAAAATGGAGATAAAATTATTTTGTTTAATTAGACTTTCTCGAATCTCGGTTTCTAAAAAACAAATATTATTATTGTTTGACTATAGTCAAATTCTACACCCGGATGCACAAATTCAAACTCCTGAACCAAATGAGAAATCATCCTTTCAAAATTTGACACTAACTCTCGGGGATTAAAAACAACAAAACAAAAATGAAAATGACAAAATCGAGTAATCAAAATTTGACACTATTTACACCTCTACATGCACATAATCGAAATATGAGTAGTAAACATTTAATTCAAGGATGCGCATAAAAATGCCTACCATCGGGGTGTGGAGTAAACACTTGCATCAAATTCAAGTTTTAGTCAAACTCTAGTACCAGACGAGAAAATATAACCTTCCAGAAACAATTTGACACCAACTCTTACAAAAAAGACGAGAAAGAAAAAATGAAACAAATCTCTGTACCTGTTGCAATCAAATGCAAGTAAAACACTAGGATTCTCTAGCATCAAGGCAGGGGATTTTGAGTACAAAAATTCTTCACGGACAAAGAAATAAACCGAGAAAAAACAAACCGCCCCCAAATTCTCTCACAAATACCGGCCCCTTTATTGTCCTCCATGGGCCTATCGGGACCCACCAAAAAACTGAGTCTCGCGGTTTTGAACGTTGTCCGTTTTCTCGGTCCGTAAAGAATCATCCTTTTGAGTATTAACCTTTCAAATTTAGTGGGCAAGTGGGGACAGTCGTCTCGGTTTGTGTAGATCGCATCCTCCCATACCGTCACTAATAGCATGTTTGGATAGCATATCAGAAATAGTTTTTTGAAAAGTCAAAAATCGGGTTAATTGTCAAATTTTAAAACGACTTACTCCCTCCGTTCCATTTTACTTAACGTTGTAAAGTTTTTCACGCAGATTAAGAAATAACATAGAGAGTAATTTTTTTCCAAATCTGCCCTTATTAATAGTTTCATAAAAATTTAAATCACCTAGTTTTTAGTTTCAATATTTGGTGTAAATTATCAATCTCGTTGTAAATTACTTGGGATAGAGTATTTATCCTCAATTGAGTGGATTTAAAAACTAGAATAATTATCCATCTACTAATTTCAATGAAAATTAATGATATGGTACGATTCCAAAGTAATGGTAAATTAGTGAGAATTTGGAGAAAAAAAACTTAAACAGTCTCTATTTTAGAACATAAAAAGAACCCTAAAAAATTAAATAAAATGGAACGGAGAGAGTATAATAGTCGAAAAGTTAATTTTTAATGAATCAAAAAAATCTTACTTTCTGACTTCGACTTCTAAATAAGCAAGCAGAAAGGACCGTACCAAAAGCCAAAAGCTGTCCTCAAAAGATATAGGAAAAATCATCATGCCAAATCCTTTGTAATTAATGCGTGAAGAGTCACGAGAAGCACGTGAACATCCCAAGCAAAGCATGTCACCGACAGCATGCATTTGAATAATAGGATTGGATTGGCTTTGTCATATACCTAACTTTTTCTTTATCAAATTATAAAAGCCAACACGTCAGTGGTAGTAGTTAGTACAACAACCACCACCACCTGTCTCAACTTCTCCGGAAAATCAAATTATACCTCACCTTGTGTGTGTTTTTCTTTGCAAGTTGAACAAGATGCAGCTAATGGCAAAAGAAGAGCTTTTGAGAAACATGGAGCTTGGGTTGATTCCGGACCAAGAGATTAGACAAAGGATTAGAATCGAATTAGAAAAGCGTCTCCAATGGGGTTACAAAGAAACACACGAAGAACAGCTTTCTCAGCTTCTTGAATTAGTTCATTGTAAGTGTTACTATCTCCTTTTCTTACACTTATTTTTTCGTTAAATATTGAGATTCATCATCAATTTGAATATATATGCAGCTTTGAGAGGTATGAAAATGGCAACTGAGATGGAGAATTTGGATTTGAAGCTATACGAGGCACCTATGGAATTCTTAAAGATTCAACATGGAAGAAACATGAAACAAAGGTATTTGGTTTTTGAAGTTTAAGTTCATTGCTACTTGCTAGAATCAATTTTTGTCTAGTTTGTGGCTGGAATTTTGATCTGAATGTTTGCATATACAGTGCCGGTTACTATACCGATGAATCAACGACGTTGGATGAAGCTGAGATAGCGATGCTGGATTTGTACATGGAGAGGGCACAGATCAAAGATGGTCAGAGTGTACTTGATTTAGGGTGTGGATTGGGTGCTGTAGCTCTTTTTGGTGCAAACAAATTTAAAAATTGTCAGTTTACCGGAGTTACAAGTTCTATGGAACAAAAAGATTACATTGAAAGAAAATGCAAGTAAGTGTATCAGCCAGGCTTATTTTTTCTCATCTTTGAATTGGTTCGAGTGAATATTATACATGACCACGTACAGCTGATGAGTATTTTTACCCAACCAGGGAACTTAAGTTGACCAACGTCAAGGTTTTATTAGCTGATATAACAACTTACGAAACTGAAGAAAGATTTGATCGGATTTTTGCTGTTGAATTGATTGAGGTATGACATGGAGGAATATCTTTTTTCAACATTTCAGTATATGCATAAGTTTTGATTAAGTCAAGTATAACGTAACATTTTTCGTCTATGTAGCATATGAAGAACTATCAATTGCTTCTTAAGAAAATATCAGAATGGATGAAAGATGATGGACTTCTTTTCGTTGAACATGTTTGCCATAAAACTCTAGCTTACCACTATGAGGTATTGGTCCATAATCTCTCATTTCACTTAAATTTTTTAAGTTAACGTATTTGACAGGATACTGATTTTTTTATCAATTATTGTAGCCTGTTGATGCAGAAGATTGGTACACTAACTACGTATTCCCTGCTGGAACTCTGACTCTATCATCTGCTTCAATGCTTCTTTACTTCCAAGTAAGTTCATTCACAAAATTTAGACTCATTTTTAATTTAAATTATTTTCTATATCGTGTTGCCCATATATTGTGCTTGTAGAACTCAACCATAACCCTCGCATGATTCTTGAATCTGTAATGGCTTGGCAGGATGATGTTTCTGTTGTGAATCAATGGACTCTAAGTGGAAAGCATTACTCTCGATCCCAGTAAGTATATTAGCAACTCCAATCAGAAAGTATAATTATAGGAGCAGAATTAGATATGGTCAAATGGATACAGTTGTCGTGTCTCCATTTAGTAATTAGTTCTCAACGCCTATTTGTGCATATTTCCACAAAAACTCCGTATTTGTTTCTAATCATGGCTCTACCACTACATAATTACGCTATCTTTATTCCAATTTTGCAAATAAAGTCTCTAATTTTACAAAATAAAATTGAATCAGAACAAATGACTCTCTTTATGTAATGGGTTTTAATTTTGTTGTTTTTGGATTTGCAGTGAAGAATGGTTGAAAAACATGGACAAAAACATTGTTAAATTCAAAGAGATAATGAAGTCTATAACTAAAACCGAGGAAGAAGCAACCAAATTGCTCAACTTTTGGAGGATGTTTTGCATGTGTGGAGCAGAGTTGTTTGGTTATAAGAATGGTGAAGAATGGATGCTCACCCATCTTCTCTTCAAGAAAAAATGAGAAATTTTCTTTTATGCTTTCGTTTTGGGTGTGTTATTTAGCATCATAAGTATACCAATTCATTGTAATAAGAACTGTTTAGAATGATTGGGTTGTAACTTTTATTTTATGTTTTTTTAATAAAAACTTCATCATCAAGCGCTTTATGGTTTCGTTACTAGATCGTTACATTGTTAACGGCTGGTCTCATTATCACGCGTGTTATAAATTTCATCTTTCAATACATAACTCTCAAAACTAAATCAGAAGATAAAGTTGAAATATCAGGTAAACAATTGTTAAGAGGATGCACGCAAAATTGATCTTCATTCTGCTGTGGCAAGTTGTGTTATTAAGTGAGGGCATGGTCAGCTAGGGGAAGTAATACGTTAGAACTGATGTTCCCTGTCAGTTTCAAGGAACTACCAGCCCCATCTCACAGTAGTCCTTCACTCCTTATTACCTAATTCCAAACTTAAACCCAAGTATAAGCCCTAGCCCAGTTTAGCTACCGGTAAATTGGATTCGAAGAAAATGTTACAGGCCCTTGGCTGCCCAGTTTTATCAAGGCTGCTACTGGGGGGACCGAAATTAGCAGGGGGTATCATTTGAGTGATCCAACGGCCAGGATCGAATTTAACTTTTTGTCTTATATGAAACGGTACCCCCTGTTAAATTTCGGTCCCCCCATTAGCAGTACTGAGTTTTATTAGTGGTTAGTAGGGGTGGGACTTGGGTTGGGTCAACCCACCCAACTCATGCCCAACCCGAACGTTGGGCGGGAATGGGCAATGTATTTAAAAAGTTAGGGCAAGCTCGGGCACAATTTTAATAAACCCGAGTTAAACTTGGGCAAGCATGGGCGCAAATATTTCTAACCCGAGCAACCCACCCAATCCGAGGAACTATAATATAATTATATAAACTATTTTAATAATTGATATTATTATCTATTAAGACCAATTTTAGCCATCATCTTCAAACCTTATAATGAAAATATTAATCATATCTATCTCATTATTAATTCAATATGAATTCTTTTTATATTATTGTCAATAATCATAAGTTATTTGGAAATTTAAGCTAAATACAATAATTAAATCTTATAATTACTAAAATTTGTTATTATCACATTAATAAAAAATAAATTTTAAGACTTAAATTAAGGTCATTAGGGTTTCTATCCGTGTATATATATGAGTCTACTAACTAACCCATTTGCATTTGCTTAGTTTTTAGTTGTTTATTTTCAATTATGAAATATCGTGTCTCCTTTATTAGTAATTAGTATGCAGTTTTGTTATCATACGAAACATCATGTCTCCCTTATTATTTTGAATGAATAAAAATGTCAAAGAGTTTGTTTATCTGAATGTTTTGATAATATTTCTTTAAAAAACTAACATAGAATATACTGAGTTGAGTGCCGCTATACACAAAAAGTAAAAATGAAAACATTGTTGGTGGATAGTTAACTGAACACCTGCAATTGTCCACAATTTTTGTGTTGTAAAGTATTATCATAGGTCAACCCGAGGAATATAACTTGGGCGGGACTTGGGCAACACCTCCACGGGTTTCATGGGCAAAGGATTTCTACCTCGGGTCTGTCTCGGCCAAGCCTTCTAACCCGACTAACCAACCCAAGTCCCACCCCAAGTGGTCAGTCACTTTGAACGTTACAAGTTCAGAATTTGTTGATACGCCATTCTACGTTTTTTCATTATTATCTTATTTTATTTTATTTTTATTTTTTTTGAAGGAAGAGGTAACCCATTATTTTATTATTATTATTATGCTATACTCTTTTCGTCCTTTTTTATCTGTCCTAATTTCTACTTTGTTCTGTTTTTTTTTTAATTTGTCATCTCTATGTATAGACATACTTTTCCCTTAAACTCTCAAATATACACTTTATTTTTTATAATTATAAAATCATTTTTAATATGAACTTTATTCAAAATCTTAAATATTATCACCATATATATTTATTCAATATGTTTGTATTAATCGTCATTCCTATTTTATATAAAAACATTTATGGATATATATAAAATCCCTAATAAAACTTTTATTTATTCTTACATAATTTTAGTTTTGGTAATCATGTAATATTAAATAGGGTTAGTGAAGGGTTAGTTTTGACATTTTATAGGATTTCCTTAAAATTTTGACAAAGTCAATTAGGAATGTTAATTTAGGACGGAGGGAGTAATAAAGAAAAGGGGGAATTTACAGCCGTGACCCCCTTTTTACTACAGTTCCCTTGATGATTTCTACTGTCAAAACTATGCAACAAAGGGTACAATCGTAACCTTACTTCATAATAGAAAACCATTTTCGTTTCTCTTCGTCTTCTGTCTCGAACTCTTCTCTTTTCGTCTGAAACACCTCCTCCACCATGAAAGAGATTTCTAAAACACCTCCTCCATGAAAGAAGAACAAAGGCTACGGAAATCTGAGGCTTAACATAAAATTTGAATCTAGGTAAGTCTTTTTTGTTCTCTAATTTTGAAAATATATCAATCGCCTATTTACAACCTATGATTTTGACCTAAATTTCGAATTTTGTTTTCCCAATTTCAGAAACCATTCCAATTGTTGTCCATTTCTCATTCTACGGAAATGTTAGTAAAATTCTTAACTATAACCTAATTATTTTAAATTTGGGAATTCCAGTCACCGATTTTCAAATCATATAAATTGGGTACCAAAATTGAAATTTTGATTATGTATTCGTGAATATTACTTCTAAAATTTGGGGTTTTATTTAGGTGGGTTCATCTTTAGGAATGAGTAGTGAATTAATGGGTTTGTTGTAGTTGTGAAATTATGATTTTTCGATGGAGTAAGTAGGTTAGCTAATTGGTTTGCTTGAATTGGTACATCTTTGATTGAAATTGGTAGAAACTCAAGTTGAATGAGCTGTATAGATTGAACTGAAATTTAAATGAATGTTCACTGAAGTTGCATATGTTAGTCCATTTCGGATAGTTATAGGAGATGTGTAATACAAGGCAAACAACCCTTGACAATTGTGAACGTCGAATCCTCCGAGCTTAGTTATTTGTTGATTCCATTTGTAAACCTCATTTGTTTTTTTGACAATTTGTGAACTTTGGTTTAGGCTATACATGTTTGTGTGAGGTTTATTTGATTTACAATTGTGAACTTCAGTATCTCTTTTGATTTTTGGTTCAGGCTATACATGTTTTTGCCACACAGAACATGAGTAATAGAAGTTTTATTTTTTGATTTTTTATCCAGGCAGTACATCTTTGTAGTAATGAAAGTAAAAAAAGTCTTTGTTCCCCGTTATAGCCCTAGAATCATAAAGCAAACTCAAATTCAAGAGTTGATAGAAACATCAACGGATCACATCACTTTACCAGAACTCCGTAGAATTTCTCGAATTGCAGAGCAAGCTCGAATTCGAGAGAAAATGGATATGATAAATAAAAGGAAAAGGCAACGTCGCCATGATTGGACCCACACGAAAGAGCTCATGAGTTACAGAAGCGCCAAATTCTTGAGAGAGCCAAACAAATCTCAATCTTAAAAATGCACTTCGTTCTTGTTATTAGGCCATCTCTAACTGAAAACGCCATGACACTATAAAAGGCTCCCAAGTAATAAACTCATCATGTACGTAAATTAGACATCATATAAACTGTAAACAAATCACTTGCTTTTATTCATGTAGCTGCTCGGAGAGGTATGGAAATTTGTTGATGGCGGTGGTTGTTCATCTGTGCCTACGGAACAGGATTTGATGCTTTAGCATCCGCAGTTGCGAGATACTATTAAGGTGAGTTTGTGATGTTGGGATGCCAACAAATTCTCCACTATTATCATTTTTAAGTTATAAAAATTGTGCATGCAGTGACTCATTCTGGAGCTTCATTATTGTTTTTTTATTGATGTCACTGCCTAGAGTTTATCATAAGGTAGAGGAAACTCACCACTTAGCATCGGTCGATTATGCCATAGTGAATTATGGGTTTTGCTTTCTTGGAGAGGTTATGAAGAAAAGTTATTATCTAAATTTATGCAATCGCTTTTAGTATTGAGTATCAAGGAGAGATTAAACCAAGTAAAATGATTCGATAAAGTGGGTCATGCTCTTCAGCTAAGTGTTACACATTTTGAGAACACTTCAAAACAAGTAACTCTCAAACATCTTCTACATTTAGTTTCAGGTGGTTTGCCTGTGTAAATGAATCGTGAAGAATGTTATGATTACTTTGTACAATTGGACATGTTACATTATTTAGTTGGTGTTTATCGGATTGCAGGACAGAGTTATTGATTCTTTACTGAAAGTAGTCTCAGGAAAATCAGTGTAGTGGGTAACGAAGGACGTAGCTAATGATGTTTGATAATGATTGGACAAAGAAGATGCCCCCGTTGATTTTGGAGTACAGAAACAAAAGTACATTTAGATGGAGTGCGTAGGCACATACATTGTGCTGCTTCGAAGGAAGATTTTCCCCCAAAAGTATTGTAATCTGTTACTCCTATGTTTTATAGCTTTTCTAACGTACCAACAAGTTGGCAGGCGCATCGCGTGTGCGTGTTATACTAGTAAAAGAATAACAAAAATGTTTTTCATTTTGCCTGAGTTATGAATGCTTCTGAATAATAAAAAGAAAATTAGAAAGAGGTGAAAAAGATTAGTGATCATGTTAGTTCTCCTTAATTGAGGTTGGGACAATACTTCCTTCATGATCTTGTTGCGCCACTGCAAACTTAATGGGTCTAGAAATAGAGAACAATATTGTTCGATCCAATCGTGATAATGGAAAAAGAAGAAATGAAATTGCTTCGCTTTTAGAAAACTTATCAAAATGAAGGTAAAGTAAAGAACATCTTTAATTGATGCGCGCCATTTTGCACATGAAATATTGTTTAAGATGATAGGTTATATGCTTTTTTTTTACTTAAAAGGTTAATTGTATTAAAGAAAATGTAAAAAGACCAGGCCTTGAGAAGAACCTAGTCCCCATTTTTATAATGTTACAAATACTGATATTTCAGCTATTTATCACCACCTTCCAGTGTGTAATTAGCTCTCTAAATACATTGTTTGTAAACCATTTTTGATCTGCTCCCCAATTGTAAATCAAAAGTTTGATGTGAATGATAACTTCCTCAACAGTTCTTGGTCTTTTATGCGCCATTACTATTCGGTTTCTCTCATCCCAAACAGCCCAGCAAACTGCAAATATGATAAGAGGCCATATCTTTCTTCCCCTGTTCCTCCCTCTTCTAAATTTCCGAGCTTGCAGTTGAGCTGATAAAGAACCCCCTTGCACCCATTTAATATTGTAACCACCAATAAAATAGCTCCAAACTTTGTGAGCAAAATCACAGTGCAGAAACAGGTGGCTGACCGATTCATGTTGATAGTTTCAAAGAGCGCATTGCGAATTTTGAATCTGACACCCTCTTCTCAATAAATTGTCAGTAGTAGGGATGGCATTTTGTGAAGCAGACCAGATGAAAAATTGCACCTTTGGGGGCACCAATTGAATCCAAATGCAAGAATAAGGAACAAGATTATGTGGCTCTGGCAGTTGTTATACTAACCATCTATAGAAAACTTTTGCAGAGAAGCCTCCATGTGCTGAGCAAATAAGGGCATCTTCATTAACTTCATCTAGAATTGGAGGAGCTCCGAGTTGTGTAAAGAGTTGTAGCATTTCTGGAATTTCTGATGGATACAAATTTCTTTTCAGTTTGATATCCCAAGCTTCATTTGATATCATGTCTTTAACTGAAGCTTCTTGTAAGGAAGCAATCTTGAAAATTTTAGGATAGCTTTCTTTCAAAGATTTTGTGCCATTCCATGCATCCCACCATAAGTAAACTGCATTCCCTTTATGCAATTGAATTGTAGTAAGATTCTTCACTATCTCTTTTTGTTTTTGGATGTTTTTCCATACACCTCTTCCATGTGTCTGATTTGAATCTTTCACCCTCAGTGCTTCTGGCTTTGTTTTCATCTTTTCTTGAATGATTCTCCTCCAAAGGAATTTCTTTTCTTTTGAAAATCTCCATGTCCACTTTGCAAGCAGTGCTTTATTTGTGAGCTTCAAACTTCTTATCCCCAAACCTCCAAGATTCTTTGGCTTCATATTGGTTATATGCTTTAAACAACACTTATGCAAATCAATTCATACTAGGTAATACTTCCTCCATCTTGGGTAAAATGAAAATACACTCATTATTTTTGTGCATGGTATATTTTCACTAGTTTGTGATCAGGTTTTTTCGGTTATTTTCTAAAAGTGGCACGGAGGGAATACTTGACACCAATTCAATATTTTCGGGTTATATAATTTTTACTTTGTTTTTGTGCATGTTATATATCCCTATTCTGGGGCGGAGCCAGCCCATTGCAAGGGTGTGCACTTACACCCCTGCCCAGCTGGCTCCAAAGTCATTTAAGGCCCAATCAGAATTTTTTTTTTACTCATAAGCCTATTTTTGTTTTTTTGCACCCCCTAAGAAAAATAAATTGCACCCCATAGCAAAAATTTGCACCCCCATCCCATGATTCTTGGCTCCGCCCCTGTCCCTACTTTAGATAATCTACATTCGAGAAGGTCTGCGATGGTCACCCTTAGTGGTAATCCTATATATAATACTTGTTGCCTCTGCAGCCTCTCTTCCGAAAACAATGCTCATTTATTCTTCGACTGTTGTTTCTCTAAACAAATCTGGAGGTATTTCGGTCTGGAAGTTAACAAGACTGTAAACTTATCGCTGTCCACTATGGACCTAACCAAGACATGGTCAACTTCTTGTTTGTCTGCTCGTGGTAAGGAAGTTTGGAAGAGTCTACCTGCCGCAATTTTTTGGGTCATTTGGAATGAGCGTAATGCTCGTATCTTCAACAACAAAGAAAGGAAAGTGGAGGATCTAATTATCGAGGTTAAGCTTCAAATCTTCAACTGGGCTAAATTCTCCAATTGTATGTCTGGTATTGTGGTTGGTGATGTTATCACCAAATGGAGGGAGCTGTTCTTTTGATCCTCTTCTATTCGCTTGGGTTTTTCTGGCTGGTTTAGTTGCTGGTATGTTTGCTTTTTTTCTTCTGGCACGCTTTTTAGCGCGCCTGCCTTTGTATTTAGTTGTAGATTCTGGGGTTTCTTCCTGTGTCTCTTGGGGTCTGTCTTATAAGTTTCCCAATTTGTAAGCTTTTCCTTTTCTAATTAATCTTTTCTTTACTGAGCAAAAAAAAAAAAAAAAAAATTTACTTTGTTCATGATGGGATGTTTTTTGGTTAGTTGGTATTATCGAGTGTACACACTTACAAACACTTGACTTCATTTGACCTCCCAAAAGTTATTTTTTTTAATCCAAACACACGCTCTTGAGGTCGGCAGGCGGGAAGGATTGTTTTGAATCCTTGTTGTAGTGCACCAATTTTTGAAAACAGCGGTACCAGCTGGGTGTAGACTTTATATCAAATGCAGGGCTTTAGGAAGCCTCACACATCCACTCCTACATGTGGAAATGTGAAATGCTCTGAAATGGAAGAAAGTTTGTTGTTTGGGTTTGAAAGGGAAAACAATGTGATTATCAAGGGGCCATCGATCCCTACGCTTAAGTTTGGACCAGGTGAATGGAGTATACTTAAGTACGTCTAACCAATTATAACCAGTGGCGAAGCCAGAAAATCATATAAAGGGGAGCTCTTTTTTTCTTCACAAAAAAAAGAAAAAAAAAAGAGATTTTATTGGACTAAAAATTAAATAATTGATGACCTAAATACATAATTATAAAATAAAATGAAGGGTTTTCTTTAGACTAAAAAACTATCTAGGGGTTAGAGTCAAAGTTAACCAACTCTTGAACCTATCATTCTCCCCTGTCCCCGGTGCATACAGTTAGATCGAGGTCATTTGCTTTTATCTTTTCTTTCTTTTAAGGCTTTGACCATCTCACTAGAACAACATTGTTAATAGGGGTGCTATATCATCGGGGAGGGTTTTAAAATCCATATAAGATAGATATTTTTTTTATTTTGTGTCATATGAGTTTTGGTACACTTCCCACTGACCTAACACCTCCATTAGTAGCCATGTGCTAGACCTGCCTTTAAAGTAGGTCATATGTCTAACCTATAATTCAAACTGCATATACCGACATGTGCTGATAATTCGCGCCTTCAACAGAATAATAATGCTATGAGCGTGTACGGAGAAATCAATGTTGCATATAATATCATGTCCAAACGTGGGCGCTTTCTCCCCGCAGGTGATGTAGTACATTAGAATTGCTCAGTTGCATATAATGCTATTTGTTTTTAGAATGTCAATTTGCTTCGCAACTTTGGAACCATCTAAATTTTCAGATGAACTATGTTAAAAATGGAACCAATACTTGCCATGATTGGATGCATAGTTGGTTTGAAAGGGCAGAACTATGTAGCACCATTAACCGGAATATTTGGAAAGCTCGGTGTAATAAAGTGTTCGACAGTAAAGACCAGAACAGTCGTCAAACCGCCAACACCGTCGTAAAATACTTGAACTCCTCAAACAGTATCCAGAGAGATAGCTATAACATAAACCAATGCCTTTATTATAACCCATTGGATGATCCTCATCTTAAAATTACTCCCCTAAACCACTGGCATTTCTCAGGTTACTTTAGATATCGAATTAGTATAGTTATCTTCTATGTTATCAGAAACTTGTGATATTGTCCTAACTTTGATTGATGATGCAAGAAACTGCAGAGAAGCCATAGGAAATTCTTCAGGCTGGAACTCTAAAGAACTGTTAGAACAAGAAGGAGCTGAAGCATCTTTTCAATAGGAAATGGAGCAATCAGGACACCACATTGAATTTCAAAGTGAATCTGAACCAACTAGAGCTGGAAAACGGGCGAGCCAGGGCTGGCCCGTTGTAGGTTACACGGGTTCGGGTTAATACGGGCCAAAACCCGCGGGTCAATTTTCTTCACGGGTGATAAATTCTTTAACCCGTACTCGTAACGGGTTAAACTTGCGGGTTCACGGGTTACTTAGCCCGTTTCTGGTTACTCAACTGAGTGACTAAGTCAACTCACCAGAAACCAATTTGACAGAGTTTCCTCTAATTTCTGGTCTATTGCCGGACATATTCAGGGCATCTAAAGCTCCTTCTCTACAACTTAACATTCATCTAATTCATTTGATATTTAGATTCAATTCAATCAACAGATTCAACAGTCACAGTGTCGCACCAAAATTTAAAAACTTAATGAAAGGAAATGATCAAGAAAAATGAAAAACTTAACAACACTAGTCAAATACTCAAAAATCAATACATTACTTACTTGCAGGAAATAAAAGAAGCAGACTGCAATAAGTTACATGCATTATGCCTAATGGTGAGCATAAGAACAAGCATTTACTTTCACTGAGCCTCTCGTATTTCAATTAAAGAAAGCAAGTCAGAACATTTGAAATCAGTAGTGCAACATTTGAAAAACTTTCAACTTCACAACAACATGTCAATAACACCTGTTGTCTTAACATCATTTCAGCTCAATCTAAATTCTACACAACCAGGCTAACTCTAATTTCATCTTCAACGAATCAAGATGTACAAAACACGATAGATCAAAATAAACCTGAATCACAAGATTTAAAAGAACCATACACAGTTCCATTCCATATAAAGTATAAACTCAATTCTTAGCTTCATCAAAGATTGAAAATTTGAAATGTTTGGATTCAAAAGAAGCCAAACACAGTAGATGGTTTCCTATCCAAAGAAGGGAAACATTCTCACGTTAAGGAAAAGCTTCACTTATCCCCGTTCTTTGTTGGTTAACTTGGTTTAGACTTTAGCGGCCCTCCACTGGTTGAAATAAGCCGAGAATAATTCGACTTGCCCTCACTTATAGCAACTGTAATTCATAACAAAAAGTGAATAGAAAAAACTATACAACTGAAAAGAAGCATCATAACCAAATGACTTGAATCAATTACTTCATTCTATGCCAATACAGAATATCAAAACAAATATCTTAATTTCTTCATTTTATGCCAAATTGCCAATATCTCAATTTCTTCTTAACTCAATCATTAAAATAAACCCTAAGAATTCAATAGCCTCAGATCTCATATAAAGTCATAAACCCCTAATAATTCTAACTAAAGATTAAAGAGTTCACATCAAGTTATCCAAATAAGAACCAAAACCAGAATCAGCTTGATTCTGAACAAACATACAATAACCCAAGTTGTATCTCATGATTCTCAATTTCTCATCAAAATCAGATAACCCTAATTAAAATTTAAAACCCTAAATCAGTGATCATCTCAAAAGATTCAAAAGAACACAGATCTACAAATACACAACATTAACTACCAAACTAAGTAAAACCCACTTTTGAAAACACTAGATAACAAACATTTGAACATCAAACGGTCAAAACCCCAACCATACATGAATGATACACGATTAAAATGAACAAAAAAACAACAAAGTGACATACAGACATCAAAATCAACGAATTTACTTATTTGCTGCTAGTCGCTAACCATTGTTGTTGTTGCTAATTTTAATTATCGAACAAGAAGAAGATGATGAAGAAGATGATAAGTCAAAGAACTGAACTGCTACCGCGGAGGGTTGAAAGAAAACAAGAAAGAAAAGAAAAGAAAAGATTAGACTTAGGTAGGGTTTTTTCTTTTTATACCTAGGAGACACGTATAGATGGGAGGGGCCACGCATCATAAGTGGGAATGTCGGGTTTACGGGTTGTACCCGCGGATACACGGGACGGGTTTCCCCATTTTTGCACGGGCCGGCATTTTCCCAACCCTAACCCGGCTTGTTTAGAAACCATACAAGTCGGGTTCGGGTATTTACGGGCCGATGCGGGTGAACCCGCGGGTTTTAGGCTTGTTTTCCAGCTATAGAACCGACATTAAAGATACTCATTGAAATGTACGCGGATGCTAAAGATGAAATATTCAACAACGGTAATCATTTTCAGAACCGGAACTTAAAGTTATGCAATTTCAAGGCTTTATTTTTTAATTTGGTCAACAGATTTAACAATTTCTTATTGGAAAGTATTTCAAAAATGTGTAATCAAAGCATCATCAACTCTAGATGGTCTGACAATAGTTTAATATCTTTGATACATGAATTCTATAATAATCCTGATTATAACTGGATTGTGTACTTTCCCAGCTACATTGTTGGTCTTAGGATGTTCCATCCTAACCACATTGTCCAAGTTAGCTAGTGTTTTTGGATCTTATTTTTTTATAAAAAAAAAACTGACCAGCCCGTCCTCTCTTTCTTGACTTCGTTCTTCCCTAATTCCCAACTCAAGCCCATGTCCAAGCCAAGTTATACTAATGTCAGTTCTACGAATAATTTCTACAAAACAAATATAATTAGTGAAAACTACAGCCACACCCATTCTCACAGATTTTTCCACTGTGAAACCCACGCTCCCAAAACTGCAGGCGCGCACCCATTTTTGGGGAAAAAATTATTCCCAAACCCAAAATTAAAAAAAAAAATCGTTTCTTCGTTTTTTTGTTTCTTCTTCACAGTTGTTTTCACTTCGATTTCTAGTAAATCAACGTAGAATAATCAATAAAAATCTTTATCAAAGTTGAATATGAAGATTCAATCAATTATCAAATTAAGAATGGGTATGAGTAGAATCAGGGTTGATTAAGATTTAGAAGTGGGATGAGTTTATGAATTTGTAGCTTGAATTTGGGATTAGATGGCAATTGAGAAACAAAGATGAAAAGGGGATCTGGTGAGTGATTTTGGTTGCTGCCGGAGCAATAAGAGATGGGTTTGCTGTGATTAGTGGGTTTGATCTGAATTTGTTGTTCATTGTTTGTTGATGGATTTTTTCGCAAATAAGCAGCGTCAATGCTTAGTGGTGCTATTGTGTTCAAGGTATGGAGTGTGCTAATGGCGGAAATCAGTTATATAAGGGTGTATTTGATAAGGAACTGGTGGTGTTAGGTGATTCAAATTAGTGTTCTATGTGAATGATGGAGCAAGAAGGATGACATGTATATGGATAGAGAATGAGATATACCTGACTAACAACGAACAGAGGTGATACAATCAGTGAGATTAATCAAATCCATTTATATAACCAGAAATACGAAAACAAAAAGTTAAGATACAATTCAAGTTTACCACCGACCCCATTGGATTTCTGGTTCACAGTGGAAAACATGGGTTTGCTGACGGCAAAAATGGAAACAGGTTAAGGAGTTGTTGTTGCTAACAATAAAAATGGAAAACATGGGTTTTCTATTGTTACTGATTTTATGAATGGTTGAATGGTTAATTGGGGATTTCCGCAAGCACCGAGATTGCAGGGAATGTTGGAATTTAAGAAGTTTGGAAGCAAGTCACCAGCAGACAAGGTGTTTGGTGAAATGCCTTCATGAACAATTCGAAAAGGCAGCAGAAGTGGTACTAGTTATGGGTGTCGGATGTTGGAAATAAAAGTGGGAATCGTAAAGTTTCATTGAATCATCAAGGGTACGAATCGGATGTTCTTAATTTTTGTTATTTCAATGAATCCCTTTATATCAAGCTCTAGCCTTTTATTTTTCTTCGCATAACTTATTATGCAGTCTAGAAAACATTTGCATAACACATTATGCAGCTACTTTTTTTTTTTAGTATTGAAATCAACAAAAAATAAGACTGCATAACTTGTCATGCACCTACAATAATATCTGCATAACATGTTATGCATCTATAAAATTTGTTGCATAACCTGTTATGTATCCAAAAATATGACTGCATAATGCGTTATGCATTGAGAAAATTGTTATATAGTCTTTTATGCATCGAGAAAATTGATGCATAACCTGTTATGCATCCGAAAATATGATTGCATAATGCATTATGCATCAATTTTTTATATGTACGCGCTAAAATCAACCAAAAAATGGTAATATAACTTGTTATAGATGCATAACTTTGTTATCCAAATGCATAATTTGTTATGCAGTGGAGAAAATGGTTGCATAATTTGTTATGCGTCTGCAGAATGTGTTATGCATCGTTTTTTGGTGGCTGCATAATGATTATGTATCAATTTTTCGAAAATTTTTCCTAAAGTGAGGATCACCTCCGATTTTTTCGTGAAAAACAAAATTTGATATTCTTGTTTGTACTCGTTACGTAGCTCTTTTAAAAAGATTTCCAACGATATAAAATTTGTAAAATTCTGAGGCGCGGATTTTTAGATATGTTATGTCCAAGTTGCGCTTCCAATTATACCCTGAAAAATTAGGCTACATAACGAGTTATGCCTGAAAAGATAGTATGCATAACGAGTTATGTATTGATTCATTAATAATTTCATATAATTATGGGTGTCACAGTACCCAAAATTAATTGTGGGTTTGACAATGAAAATATTTTTTTTTTGGGTCTCCCCTTAATTTCCATGTATAATTATGAACACTTCTCAATAATAAGACCGAAAACAACGAAGAGAGAAAAAGATGAGTAATCATGTTAGTTTTCATTAATTAACTGATAGTACTACCTTGCTTTATTGCGGCATTGTGTGTCGATGGATATAGAAACATCTGTGTGGCCACTGGCCAATTTATGAAAAATTAAGGAAGAAGAAATGCAATTGCGTAGCTTTTAAAGAATCATCAGGTTGCCATTACAGTCAGGATAAAAGAGAGGAAGATGTCCCAAAGCCGGCTTCCTTTGGGCATTTGGGTGGAGCACACTACACTTGTGTAAAACATGTGCCTTGAATACACCTTCTAGATGGTCTAATTTATAGAAAGTCTAAGTATTCTAGATGGTCTAATTTCTTTGTTTTCAAAAAGGGAAGGAAGACTAATTCCCTTGCTAGTATTCAAAAAGGGGAGGTAGACTAACTCTCTTGCTAGTAGTCAAAAAGGGTTAACCCATTTGTTTTTTGTGCAAGGGAAGGTGGGCATGAGAACCTATATATACCTTCATTAGTTAGCATTTAAAATCATCCCAAAAATCAGTCACAAACCAAAGAGAGAAACACTTCTAAGTGTTCTCAAGAGTAGTGTAAATTAAGAGAGAGTAAGGTCTTGTTCTTGAGAGGAGTTTATACTCTTGTAACCTTGTTCCAATCATAGTGCAACGTTATCGTCGTCTTCCAAAGTGGATGTAGATCATCTTGATCGAACCACTATAAATCCTTGTGTTGTGTGTGTGCCTATTTTACATTTGTTTTCATTTCTATTTCAATTCTCTATTGATTGTGCTTAGAAGAGCCATTGGTCATAACAAATTGGTATCGAGCTCCGGTTAAAAACGATCTACGATGGCGGCAAAGTATGAGATTGAGAAATTTGATGGAAGAAATGATTTCAATTTATGGAGGCTAAAGATGAAGGCTGTTTTGGTGCAACAAGGTTTGGTGAAAACTTTGAAGGGTAAAGCGGCTCTAGCAGAAACATTGAAGGATGAAGAAAAGGAAGATCACCTGGAGAAAGCACATGGATTAATTCTATTGTGTTTGAGCAACGAGGTCTTGAGAGAAGTGGCGACGGAAACGACACCGGACGGGCTATGGAACAAGTTGGAGAAAAGGTATATGACTAAATCCATAACTAATCGTTTATATCTTAAGAAGAAATTACATACTCTTAAAATGCATGAAGGAACGTCTATTATAAATCATATTGATGATTATAATAAAATTCTCTTGGATTTGGCAAATATTGAGGTCAAAATTGAAGATGAAGACCAAGCTTTGGGTTTGCTTTGTTCCTTACCACCATCTTATGAAAATTTTGTTGATACCGTAATGTATGGAAAAAATACAATTTCCATGGAAGACGTTAAAGCGGCCTTGAACTCTAAGGAGATAAAGAAGACGGGTATCGACGGTAAAGATAATTCGGGAGATGGGTTGTTCGCTAGAGGAAGAGGAAACCAAAAGGGCGGATTTGATAGGAGTAGATCAAAGTCAAGGTCTAAATCAAAATCCGGTAAATTCTATTGCTTTCATTGTAAGGAAAAGGGGCATTTCAGGAAGGATTGTCCAAAATTGAAGAATGTCGAGAAGAATACTAACCAAGGCACCGCAGCAAATGTTGAAGCAGAAAGTGATGATGGAGCGGTTCTCACGGTTCATACCGAAAGCTCGGAGAACGGGTGGATTCTTGATTCGGGGTGTACTTTTCACATGTGTCCTCATAAAGAGTGGTTTACTACTTATCAAGCTAGAGAAGGTGGTAAAGTTCTTATGGGAAACAATGTCACTTGTAAAGTGGTGGGTGTAGGTACAATTCAAATTAAGATGTATGACGGTATGGTGAGGACTTTAACTAAAGTTAGGCATGTTCCGGACCTGAGAAGAAATCTTATTTCTTTGGGTACGCTTGATTCAAATGGCTGCAAGTATCAAGGTGAAGGTGGAGTTATTCGTGTCTCAAGAGGAAGTCTTACAATAATGAAGGGCGAGAGAATTAATGGTCTTTATACGCTGCAAGGTACTACTGTGACGGGTGATGCAGCTGTATGTTCTTCAAGTTCTGATGATGATACTACCAAGTTTTGTCATATGCGGCTAGGGCATATGAGCGAGAGTGGGTTGGATGTTTTGAGCAAGCAGGGATTGCTTTGTGGTCATAAAATAGGCAAGCTTGATTTCTGTGAACATTGTGTCTTTGGAAAGCAGTGTAGAGTCAAGTTTAGTACAGCTATTCATAACACCAAAGGTATTCTGGATTATATTCATTCTGATCTTTGGGGTCCTTCTCGGGTTGATTCACATGGTGGTGGTAGATATATGCTGACGTTCATTGATGATTTCTCAAGGAAAGTATGGGTATTCATACTTAAACACAAAGATGAAACTTTTGTCAAGTTCAAGCAATGGAAGACTATGGTTGAGAAGCAAACCGGAAGACAAATCAAGTGCTTGAGGACAGACAATGGTTTGGAATTTTGTGGGGGTGAGTTCAACGAGTTCTGCAAGGAGCAAGGGATTGTGAGACACCGCACAGTCAGAAAAACACCACAGCAAAATGGTGTTGCAGAAAGGATGAACAAAACCATAATGGAGAAGGCACGGTGCATGCTCTCCAATGCCAGGTTACCAAATCAGTTTTGGGCTGAAGCAGCAAACACATCAGCTTATTTAGTGAACAGATCTCCATCGACTGCCATTGAGTGCAAGACTCCAAATGAAGTTTGGACAGGTTCACATGCTAACTATGAAGACTTGAAGATATTCGGATGTCCAGCCTATGCTCATGTGAATGAGGGGAAGCTAGAGCCTAGAGCAAAGAAGTGTATATTTCTTGGGTATGCAAAGGGCGTGAAAGGCTACAGGTTATGGTGTCCAACAGAAAGATCAAACAAGTTTCTTATCAGCAGAGATGTGAAATTTGATGAGCAATCGATGTTGAAGCCAAAGAATGAAGAACTAGATGGAGAAGCTGAAGAGGGTGTTAGTGATAAGGTGGAGCTTGGTGACAAGGTGGAACTTGAGGTGCAAGTTCAAGGAAGCAATGAGACTGTTGTTTCTGATGATGATCAAGATATTGTGCAAGAACCTGCCCAGGAAGAAGAAGCACAAGGTCATCAGTACAATCTTGTAAGAGACAGAGAGAGGAGGGAAGTTAGAGCACCTCAAAGGTACAGCCATGCTGATTTGGTTTCATATGCATTTGCAGTAGGTGAGAGCATAGATAGGGATGATCCAACAACCTATGAAGAAGCAATCGGTGGTGAAGAATCAGCAGAATGGGGAGCATCCACAATTGAAGAAATTGAGTCTCTTGACAAGAATGGCACTTGGGAGATAGTAGCTAGACCAAAAGGGCAGAAGATTATTGGAAGCAAATGGGTCTTCAAGAAGAAACAAGGTACAAGGCAAGGCTTGTGGAAAAGGGGTTTACGCAAAGAGAAGGCATTGATTACAATGAGGTATTCTCTCCTGTTGTTAAACATAGTTCTATTAGAACATTGCTTGCTATAGTTGCTTTGAAAGATCTAGAGTTAGAACAACTAGATGTTAAGACGGCTTTCCTTCACGGTGATTTGGAAGAGCGTATTTATATGCAACAACCAAAGGGGTTTGAAGTTCCTGGCAAAGAAGATCATGTATGTTTGTTGAAGAAATATTTGTATGGTTTGAAGAAATCTCCAAGGCAGTGGTATAAACGTTTTGATACGTTTATGGTGGCAAATGGATATGACAGGAGTAAGTATGATAGTTGTGTATATCACAGGAAACTCCAAGATGGTTCATTTGTGTATTTACTCTTGTATGTTGATGATATGTTGATTGCTTGCAAAGACATGGCAGAGATACAGAAGCTGAAGGAGCAATTGAGTAGTGAGTTTGAGATGAAGAATTTGGGCGCAGCAAAGAAGATATTGGGCATGGAGATTCATAGAAACCGAGCTGAAGGCAAATTGCATTTGTCCCAGAAGGCTTACATCGAGAAGGTGTTGGAGCGGTTTGGTATGAAAGATGCAAAACCAGTAAGTACTCCTTTGGCAGCTCATTTTAAACTTTCTAGAAAGCAATCACCTCAAACCGCAGATGAGGCAGAGTATATGTCTCGAGTTCCATACGCAAGCGCAGTTGGTAGCATCATGTATGCTATGGTTTGTACAAGGCCGGATATCGCACAAGCTGTGAGTGTGGTAAGCAAATACATGGGAAGTACCGGGAAGGCTCATTGGCAAGCTGTAAAGTGGATTTTGAGGTATCTAAGGGGCAGTACAAATGTTGGTTTAGTGTTTGATAAACACTCTGGTGATTCGACAAATGTTGTGGGTTATGTTGATTCTGATTATGCAGGTGATCTTGATAGAAGAAGGTCATTGACATGTTATACTTTTACATTGTGTGGTAGTACTATCAGTTGGAGGTCGGTTTTGCAAAGCACGGTTGCATTGTCTACAACTGAGGCAGAGTACATGGCGATCGCGAAGCAATGAAGGAAGGTATATGGTTGATGGGTTTGGTTGGTGATTTGGGTTTCAAGCAAGAGAATGCAACTTTGTTCTGTGACAGTCAAAGTGCCATTCACTTGACCAAGAACCAGATGTATCATGAGAGAACGAAGCACATCGATGTCAGGTATCATTTTATCAAGGATGCAGTTGAGGAAGGTAGGATAGCGATGCTAAAGGTTCCTACAGCGGATAACCTATGAGACATGTTGACAAAGCCGGTTCCAAGTATCAAGTTCAAGCATTGCTTGGACTTGGTTGGTGTCAACAGGTGTTGAGAGCCCTTGAGGGGCTGAGCGAAGATGATGATGATGAATGATTATGGTATTCAAGTCAAGGTGGAGATTTGTAAAACATGTGCCTTGAATACACCTTCTAGATGGTCTAATTTCTAGAAAGTCTAAGTATTCTAGATGGTCTAATTTCTTTGTTTTCAAAAAGGGAAGGAAGACTAATTCCCTTGCTAGTATTCAAAAAGGGGAGGTAGACTAACTCTCTTGCTAGTAGTCAAAAAGGGTTAACCCATTTGTTTTTTGTGCAAGGGAAGGTGGGCATGAGAACCTATATATACCTTCATTAGTTAGCATTTAAAATCATCCCAAAAATCAGTCACAAACCAAAGAGAGAAACACTTCTAAGTGTTCTCAAGAGTAGTGTAAATTAAGAGAGAGTAAGGTCTTGTTCTTGAGAGGAGTTTATACTCTTGTAAACTTGTTCCAATCATAGTGCAACGTTATCGTCGTCTTCCAAAGTGGATGTAGATCATCTTGATCGAACCACTATAAATCCTTGTGTTGTGTGTGTGCCTATTTTACATTTGTTTTCATTTCTATTTCAATTCTCTATTGATTGTGCTTAGAAGAGCCATTGGTCATAACTATGAGAAATGTTTTTTTTTTTTTGGGTCTCCCCTTAATTTCCCCGTATAATTATGAACACTTCTCAATAATAAGACCGAAAACAACGAAGAGAGAAAAAGATGAGTAATCATGTTAGTTTTCATTAATTAACTGATAGTACTACCTTGCTTTATTGCGGCATTGTGTGTCGATGGATATAGAAACATCTGTGTGGCCACTGGCCAATTTATGAAAAATTAAGGAAGAAGAAATGCAATTGCGTAGCTTTTAAAGAATCATCAGGTTGCCATTACAGTCAGGATAAAAGAGAGGAAGATGTCCCAAAGCCGGCTTCCTTTGGGCATTTGGGTGGAGCACACTACACTTGCTTATAAAAATAAGTAGGGATGGACGATGATGCTGTCCCATATTATTATTATCAAAATGAAAAGTAAAAATATGCTTAATTTGTGCGCGCACTTGAAAAGTTGTTTAAAATGATTGATTATATGCTTTAAACAACACTAATACGAATTATTATTTTTAGCAATCTCTTTTTCCTGGGATGTAAGTAATACTAGACTTAGAATTCTCTTTTGTTACCGACAAAGAAAGAATATAATGATCAAAAGAAGACTAAATTCACGTTCTACTATAAATATATGATCTTTTCAAGGAAATATATTTTTACCTGTTCATGATGAGAATCTTTTCAGTTTATCGGTTAGTTGGTGATGAATAAGATAACTTATATAAGTGACTTGATTTGACCTTCAAGCCAAAAAAACGGTCACTTTTTTTGGCCAGCTACCAGTGGCAGAACCAAGTTTTCAAAGCGAGGGTGGCTAATTTTTCAAAGTACCATTTTACCTTCAAAGCACTAATAAAATAAGACGATACTACTCGATCGAGCAATATATGCAGAAATGAAGGTTAGGTTTGGCAATTTGAATTTTTATCTTGGAGTATGAAAATGCTACGCCATACATATATATATTACAAAGTAGATGATGACTTCTGTAAAGGTCCACCTCTGTGTTTCACTCACCAAAAGCATTAGAGCAAAGTAGTGTTCCATAGTTTTACAAAAGCATGGCTAATGTGTTGCACCAATTCTTTTTTTGCCGGAATTTTCGCCGAGATTTCGTCGGATTTTCTATGGAGGAGAAGGAAAACATACTCAGTGCAGTACAAAAACTTTAATTTTCTGTGCACTCGAATGTTACCTTTGGTTTACAAGTTAATTAATAAGTACCAAATACACAACACAGCTATATTGAAGCATTTCAACAACAAAAAGTCTTCACACACTAAGAAAAAAACCGAGAAACAAAAAAACCGAGAAATTCTCACACACTAACCCGGCCCCCTGCTGGCTATCGCGGGGCCCACGGGACCCACAAAAAAAATTTGTGAGATAAAAAGCATGTTTTGTTTTGGTGTTGTCCACATTCTCGGTCTGTTAAGAACTGCTGTTTCAACAAACACTTAATAAGAAACTCTATGACCAACTCTTCCTTCTTTTTTCCTCTCGATTCTTCTTCTTCTTTTTAATTCTCCCTAACAAGAAACAATAGATATGAAAGATGGTGGACTAAATTTCCGAGCTGGGTGGACTAAACTAATGAGCTCGGTGGACTAAAAAGATAAAAAAAAAAATCGGACGAAGGCTAAATCACTAACTCTGTGAGATCAACCTGTGCTTCCGCCTCGCCAGCTACTTTGGGCTTATGTGACTTATGTGGTAATGATAGTCGATGCTTATTTGATGGTTAGGGAAATTCCTATGGAATGAACAAACTTGAAGTTTGTTTATTTTATTCCCACTATAGACTCAACAAACATGAAAAATGAATAGGCAAACTAACAAATTTGTTGGTTTCTTAACTGCGGATGTACATTAGCCGCGCGGGTTTGATCTTAAGTAGCACGAACCTCGCAGACAAACATCAATCGCCAGCGTGCATACAGGAACCTCCCACCACAACTTCTTATTAAAATATGCATATAATTTTCACGTACTTTTAGGATCAGATATAATTATATGTTTAAATTTGGTTTCACTTTTACTTTAATTATTATTATTATTAGAATATATCGTTTGTGCAAGAAATGATTTCAAAGAAGGACCGGGCGTGTAGATTTTGACCGTGTCCGCCAATTAAGTTTACCATAGTGGAGAATGCACTTTGTTCATCCATGTGACTTAACAAAATACTTTTTTTTGCCAATTTCCATAGGAACTGCCCTTAGGGGGCATCTAACCGAATTAGGTGCCCAACGATCTGTAATGAAAATTCTCAATAAGTATCCTAGCTTGATTGGGGTATACCCAGGTTAATTGGGGTGTACCCAATTTTAAAGGGACTCTTTTTAAGAGTTTTAGGGGGAGTCCAAATGGCTAAGTTACAAAATTACCCTCACCCTTTAAAATCTATTATCCTAAATCAGTTTTAATCTTTTCATTTCATTTTCTTCTTCTCTTCTTCTCCTCCACAACCCTACCGGCTCCCTCACCCCCACCCCCGCCACCACCAAAACTCGTCGATCAATTCGTTAACATCGTCGATTCGAAAAATACGATTAATCTTCATCAATGGATCTACCACCACCTAGGGCTAGAAAACCCAACGAATACAACCCTGGAATTGGAAGTTTGGTTGCGAACAAAGTGAAGAAAAAAACCGTCGAAGAAGGAGAATTTGAACGCTGAATCACGCGAAATGGTGCGATTAAGAAAGTAAGGGCTTGTTTAAACTCACTCTAGTAATTCGATTTCATGTTTGCATGTCAAATTAGGTCAGAAAATTCGAAATTTTGAATTGGCAGTTGCGACGCCGACAATGTATTTTTTATCGACCTTTCCGGGGTTTCATATTTAGGGTTTGGCCGGAAAGGTATAGGGTTGAAGAACTTTCCGGGTGTGTAGTTTCTGTAACTGCTACTAGCAGACCCGACAGGTTATTTATCTGTATACCCTTCCGGCGTCAGTTTTTCTTTAATGAAGCCGGCGTCTTTGTTTTTTTTTACCCTTCCGGCTTCTTGTATAGAATGTTTCCTGATGCCTAGATTTTTTTCGCCCGGAAGGGTATTTATATAAAACCATTCCGGCTGTTTGGCAGCCAGCGATGTATGGGAAATTGACCCTTCCGACTAGTTTAGTGAAAAATCCTATAAATTTTTTTTGCGCCGGAAGGATATGTTTATGATACACTGCCGGATTTTTATTAGCCGACACTCAGCTTTTGGTCGACCTTTCCGGCCATTTGTCCGCCGGATATGTTGTATATGTATACACTGCCGGCCTTTGATGTTTTTTTTTTCTGAATTATTCTTGTTCAGATTGCAAACGGCAAAGAAGAAATCTGCGAAAGTTATTAGTCCTCCTTCAAGACCTCCTCGTGTTGGTGGAAAACTCTTGACTTCCCAACATCGAGGGGCATATGTTGAGATGGGAACGACAAAGATCTTTATAAGGAATAATTCAGAACCTACATCGGAACCCAGTGATTCAGATGAGACTCCAGATGAAGACCAATCAATTCCATCTGGTAGAAGAGGTGATGATGATGATGTTGATGAAAGAACTCCGGCTGCTAAAGGAGGCAATAATGATGATGAGGATGATGGTGATCAAGACATGCCACCTGTTGGAGGAGGTAATGGTGATGATGATGGTAATAGAGATAATGGTAAGAAAACCGTCGAAGATGAAATTGTTGAAGAGGAAGAGGAACAAGAAGAAGAAGGAGATGGAGAACAAATTGTTGAACCCACCGAAGCTTCAGGTTCAACTTCAACCGGAGCGAGGAAGACGGTGATCACTAAACCAGCTAATTCTCACATGCCTCCCTCTCACTTGATGGTTACACTGAAAAAAGATGAGGACCCAAGGGGGACCCCAAGAGATGGTGAAAAAGTTCTTTTTGGATACAAAGACTCATGGGCATGTACGATCCATAATACTATTGTAAGTAATCTTAATCCGTCTTTGTTCTTTATTCAAGTGTGTAACTATCTTAATTAAATTTGCGTCAAGTGTTTGTATTTCTTTTCATATTTTATTTTTTTTGGTATTTAGGATCACAAGAATGCCATCCGTCTCATGAGGCGCCAAGCTTCGTATTCAGTGGCTCATACTTGGGATCTTGACAAGGAATGTGAGGATGTGAAAGTGATTATGAGGAATTCCGGGTTGATGCCTGCGGTGGAGAGTTCGAATATTAATCTTGATAAAGTTACCGTCTCTGCATTCCGTGAAAGGTTCTACGGAGAGACAGATACTATGTTATTCCCATTCGGTGATATGGCGATAACTCACGATGATGCTCAACAAATTCTAGGCCTCGAGGTTGATGGAAAAGCAGTCACTGAGGGATTCGATAATTCGATTTCTTTCGAGAAGATTTACGATTTGAGCAAGAAATTGTTCGATTGGAATCAGGTTCAGACGGAGGCTTTTCTTGACATAAAGGATGGTCTTCTACCCAAGAAGTTTAATGTGAAGAGGTTGAGGGACACATAATGGGATACACATTCAATCCTTGATAGGGAAGGAATGGTGAACCCGGTGCGAATCAATACTGCCGCGGCCGGTTATTTGCTATACGTCCTGGCAAATGTATCTTCCCCGACAGTTCCGGAAACCAAGTCGAGGCCAGTGACTTGCAACTATTGGATACCTTACATAAGATGCGTGAGTATTCTTAGGGTACTTCGGTGGTCGCCTTCTTGAACAATGAGTTGAAAAAAAAATCTAGGGCACTTACTAAGCAATTTAACGGAAACACATGTCTCTTCCAGGTAATTTTATTGTCCAAAACATTTATATTACAGAATATTCTCATAAGATAAGGTTCTTACTAAAAATATTTTTGCATAGGTTTGGATATATGAGCATTTCCTTTACTTGTTCAAAGACATCTCCTACATCAAAGTGGATGAGAGTGTTGCGGTTCATAGGCCAAGAGCGCAAAGGTACAGTTTTAAGGGTATTCAGGATAAAGAAATACCGCAACAGCTTATGAAACTCCGAAGAGCCATCGAAGAATTGACTGCGGAGGAGGTGATATTTGATCCGTATCGGGATGCTAGAAATCAAGGTTTAATCAATCCTAGAAATGAAGTTGTTGCATTATACTATGGACCATTGATGACTGTGTTTGAAGGATTTTCAATGTACGATCCACATCGGATTATACGACAATTGGGTTACATCCAAGAAGAAACTCATTTCGATGAAGATAAGCCGTTCTTTACTGTGAACCGGGATGAGTGCACTACGTCCCAAAAAACTATTAATGTCACTTACGATCCACCACCGGCTTAAGAACATTGGGACAGTAGACGTCGCCGTACAATCGATGTGACTCTTTTGGACGACGTGAACACCGGTCATGAAGCTAATGAGAAATACATGGCGTGGTACTTGGATTGGGCTCGTCCTACTGTGATTAGGAAAATGACTTCTAAAGAACTGGCTCTAAAGAAGAAGTTGGAAGCGAAAGAACCAGCAACATTGCTTAAGTTCTTTGTAAGTATATTTAGAGTTGCTCTTACTATTTTAAGATTGATTGCATTACTGAATCATTATATTCATTGTTTGTTGTTTAATTGAAAATAGAAGAAGCATTTGAAGACCTTTGGGAAGGTGTTGTTGTGCGCGAGAGAAAAAAAAAAGCCTTTGTCGATTGAAGAGCAAAGCAAGCACATTGACTATGTTAACAATGTTGGCAATGAGGATGCCAATGAAATGTTCAAGCAACTTGAGGCTCAAGTAAAGGCTGAACAAAAATCTAGGAGAGAAGCACAAGCCAAGATGAAGTCTGATAAAAAGAGGACTCGTGGTGGTGAAGGTAGCAGCAGTGGTCGTGGTGGTGAAGTTAATTCTCCAAAACGGGGCCGTGCTCGTCGTGGACGTGGTCGTGGTCAATGAATGCTTTCGTAGTTCATTTCTTTATGTTGTGGTGGATAAATGTTGGTGTTAATGGTGTGGACAAATGTTTTTTTAAGGTTTATGGGACGTGTTTTCATTTTGGACAAAAAGTGTTGGATTTCTAGTTGTTGAATGAATGGTTTGTTTAGATATGTAAAGTTTTAATGCATATGCCGGAATGCTTCTTTCAAATTACCCTGCCGAATGTCCCAGGGCCGGAAAATTTGTGAACTGTCAGAGTGCCGGCCTTGACAAAGGAAATTGTGTAGTTATCAGGGCCGGCATGGTATCAAAATGATAACCCTTCCGTATGAATCGTGACCGGCAATGTAATGACCCAATATAGTTCCGGCGGTTTGGTTGCAAAACAACTTTTCTCCTGATGCCTAAAACATACATCACCGGCACGGTAACAAATTTAAGACCCTTCCGGCTGAATAGTGACCGACAGGATAGTGAACCAATACATTTCCGGCGGGATTGTGGAAAAAAAACCTTCTCCTGATGCCTAAAATCTTACACGACCGGCATGGTAACAAATTTAAGACCCTGCCGGTCTGGTTTTGTCGACATCTTGGAGAAAACATACCTCGCCGGCGGGATCAAAATTCAAATTTTTGGCAAGTACAATTTCATTGATTGACTTGTACTTAGGCACTATAACGGCCAAATTTGGCCACCATCCTATAAATACACTATTTCTCTCTACAAAACAACATACAAATAGTTCCATATACTCTCTAAAGCTCATATCATCATACACTCCATATAACTCACTCAAAAGCTCTCTACAAACAACAATGGCATCGTTTGATTCAAATGAAGATTTGGCAATCACCAAAGCTTGGTACGCGGAAGATCGACTTAGACGTCAATCCTCCGAAAGGGAGGATTCCAAAACATTTTGGGCTAGGGTACACAACAAATTTTGCGGCGAGTTTGGGAATCCTAATGCAAGAAGTATTCAACAAGTCCAAGCTAGGCACCTAGTAATCGAAAATGCGATACTTGCTTTTTTATCTCTCCAACCTCGGATTTTTAACACTCGCCCCTTCAACTTGTCCATTGAACAATTTTTAAGTGTTTTTCTGGTTTATTTTACGTGATCCATGTTGTTTCACTACACCAAAACGTCCATTTAGGGACGTTTATAAACGTTGCGCATAATTTGTGCAACGGAAATAAACGTTGGCAAAACGGCGTTGCGCATGGATGTGCAACACATAATATCCGTTGCACAAATTAATTTGTACAACGCTTATAAACGTTGCACAACCGTTTTAGCTTTTATTATTTGTGCAACGTATATAATTTATAGAATAACACTTTTGTGGGTCCCATTTTGATTTTGTCAACGTTTTATTTATTTGATTCCATTACATCCGTTGCACATTTCCGGTAAATTATGCAACGTATAATTGTACAGCGTTTATATCCGTTGCAAAATATTTTTCAGGTAAAAAAAAATAACCGCCGGAACAAAATTCCGGCAGATTTCTGCTCCTGAATATATACTGATTTTGCACATGTATAATAGATTAACAATCATAAACCCATACAAAGGATTGGTATACACTTTCATACTCTATATCATTCATGTACAACAATAAAATAAAAATGATAGGAACATTAAACTTCCATTTCCTTTAGACAACAATATGGGGGATTGGAAAAGTTGACAAAATATAGGATCTGCATGTATAAAGGACCACCAAAATATATCTATGCTACTAGTCTGTGACCATGTGCTTTTCTATCACTCTACAAAACAAACTGTGCAAAACCTATATTGAATTACAAATTGTTAGCCTCACCGGATAAATGTCCAATAAATGAAAGATACACTTGCCTTAGTTATTTCCTTTAAATCTGGGCATTTGGAAGGTCTTCTCTCTCCACTTTCACATTTTGCATCTCCTTTCTGCACCTACATTACAAAGTAAAGCAGTTTAATAGTCGCGCGCAGAATACATAATAATAAAAGTAAAATCAACTATGATTTCTTACTGCTACAGGATCATCTAGACATCTTGCTGGTAAATACATTACAAGTTTACAATCCAGTACATTCTATGCAGGGATAAGACGATAAGTAACATGAAAATAAGGCATGCTTCAATGCGTTCACTTAGATAAGATACAACATCGCAGGTAAATAAGCAAGCCCTGAAAGAATTTGCTGGGTATAGCTACGTATTAAAGTCAATGATGGCATGTACTTTCGCGACAATCTGTTCTTTTTCTTCACGTCAAGGTAATGGAAAGACCACTTCTTGAAGCTTACTAACCTTCTTATTGACAAGTTCCTCACTGGGGGTAACAGGTCGAGATTTTCCAGACCTAGTAAGACCACTTTGTGCGCTAGAACGAGATTGTGAACCACCTAGTGGAGTACTTACTAGAGATTTTTCCTGAAATAGATAAAATAAAAATAGAATCAACAAATAAAACTATCCAAAAAATAGCTGAGAACTGTAAGAGCTAAGTACTGAAAAGAAAAATATAAATGGTTAACATGAAGAGAAGGTGCCACATCAAAAAACACAATTTTTGGTGATGGCATTCGGAGGCCTGAGGGTTTACAGGCTTTGGAGCCATTTGCTGATGCTGTATTTGAAACTGAAGCAGATACCACAAAATATTTCTTGGTGCCTTGATTCAGAGAGGATTTATCATAAGGTGGAGAATTTTCAGGATCAGTTCTAGCTTTTGAGGAGATCTGTAAGGGGTTTTTGAGGGTTGGCTTAGAGACATGAGCTGCATTCTTGGAATCAGGTTTACTTCACAAAGACTTTAAGGGGGATTTTGCAGTATAATCATAGGAAGTGTTACCGGTTGTGGTAAATGAAGAACAAGAAGGTGATGGCTTCATTTTGGTAGTTGAGGGAGAATCTGAAGAAGATTTTGGGATAGGCGCAAGCCTAGAAGTAACACTTGAGCGCAACAAACTGGGCTTCTTAAGAACAGTGTACGTTTGCCCCTTACCTGTGACTGTGATAATAATAGTGAGATAAAGTTGTGCAATATTAAGCATAAGACTGTAACAAGGAATCTTGTTTGTCCGCTAGGTTTTTACCTGAAGCAGTTTTTTGAGTGTTATTAGCAATTTTGACACGGGTGGGAGCAAATGTAGTCTTCTTCGTTGGAGCTGCTGAAATTGGATTGGCTCTGCCTGCTATCTTCGGAGGTTTAAGAGATGATGAGGTTGGCTCACCACTTATTGCAGCAAGCTTTAATCCATAAAAGATAACAGAAGATTAATAACTACAACAACTAGCTCTTAGATAGTTTTGCACTATGTGGATTAACAAATAAATAGGCCACTTCCCAAGAGATTTTGATAGTTCAGGGAATATCACCAATCTGGTATATCCATATTGAATTTTGTATGAACATACATTTCAGTATTCACTACTTAGGAGGTTCAAACTTGCATGTGTAACTCGTGGACGAACTATAGCCTCTTTCGTATTCACACTTTTCCTCTTGGAAGCAACAACAAGTTTCATCTGAAATTTGATAAAGAATTGTTAGTTTACCTCGCAAGATCTAGGTAAGGGCGCTCCTTACTGTTTATGCATATGCATAAACCATATAGTAAGTGACTCTTAGCATCGCTGATTCAATTTTCAAGAAAAAATAAATATGGTTCCATAAGATTTGATGAAGTATACATATTCTAAACTGTCTTAAATGGTGCGGGTTTGAGCCAATTCTGGAAACTCATGTAACTAGATGCAGGTAAGGGCACTCCTAAATTATTGGTACATTTAAAGGAATGCCGCCAGTCACTAACAAGTTATCACATAGTAAAACAGTCTTGTTATATGGAAAAAAAAGGTTCGCATAAAAGTAGCATCAAAACACACAGAAATGGATCAAAGTTATGAGATGCTTACTGTTTCGGCATATGTGTAAGAAATAGTCCAGTGACTCATAGCATCACTGATTCAACATTCAAGAAATGAAAAAAATATTGTTCCATAAAGTTTGATTAAGAGTAAATATTGTACACTGTCCTATATAGCGCAGGCTTGAGCCAATTTTGGCAACTCATGAAATTACTAACAAGCTATTGCCTAATCTAGACTCCAGGTATTATTCATCTAGACAACAATTTCAGCACTAGCAGAGTCTTGCTATATGGGAAAAAATAGGTACTCAAACTCCGACAATAGAAGGTTCACATAAAAGATTATCCTAAACTTAAACTAGAAATAAAAACAAGCCTCTATAAGAAACATAAACCAGCAGATAAAACTCACTTCTTCTCAGCTCTGTCCTCAACTTCCTTGAGTAACATCCGAATGATGTCTGTGTCGCGGAACCGCAAATCATTTACCTCGCAATGCCTCTTGGAAGCAACAACAAGATTGGAAAAGCGTGATCTAGATAAGTTACCTTGTTTATACCAGCAAGCTCTGCCTTCTTCGGAGCTGAATAATAACAATTGTTAGTTTGTTGATAAATACAAAAATTAAAAAGGCAGACATGACTCAGCAAATGCAAAACAAGCCAATCTCCTTAACCTTGTACCGTTGGAGACAATCAACGTATATAGACTCATAACTCATTGGTTGGTGACTTTAATGCAGTCAGCACTTAGGAAAAATTTAAAATTATCAGGTGGTACTAACTCCTAACCCCTTACGCCTTATGTCTAGTTCTGCATAACTTCAAGTAGTCACGAGCTGAGATAGATTTATGCAAATAAGCTTAAAAGAAAGCCACGACTGTCTATAATAAACTGTCAGGCCTTCGCTTGGCACAACTGCTTAGTCCTGAAATGAACTCATACCTACATTACAGAGCAGGTTTTAAAAATACAAACCTGACACTCCTGGTATCACTTTGCTGTTTACATTAGCCACATTGGCAATTTACTGGACCTCTGAATGGACACCCTTACATCTTCAAAGAAATCAACTTCAAAGCTTTCTCGTGTCAAACTGTTACCATCTAACGTAGAGTTAAAAGTCGAGCTTGACTCTGCAGACCTCCGCACATCTTCTTGGATTCCAGGTAGCTTTCTTGGTGCTGTCTTTCTCATTCCATTACTTATAAAAGACATCTCTTCAGTGTCTAGTACACCTGAACATTTCAAAAAATTGTCATAAAGTCCATGTAGTAAAGATTCCAGTTTATAAGCTTCGTCGGACGTGTTTATGTAAACCCAAAGAGTATCGCATATACATAATGAATGATGAAGATTAGACTAATAACATGCTAATATGTTTCTCAACCTAGATACAACTATTCTGAGTACTGAGAACGAATAACATATAGCATCACCAACATGCATGATCAAAAAATGATTTGTGAAATTGTACCTTCACCCAGAGATTAGAAGGCACTCCCTCATTCTTTGACACCTCCGAAATGTTAATGTCCGCCGCAAGCACCTGCCAAATTATAAAATAGTAGTAGTAAGCAATCAAAATCCTTAAAGTAAATTCCTAGCTATCTCAACCAATAACAAAAAAAAATTGAAACTTGCGTCAACCTTTTTATCCACCTCAAATGGTGTCGCAGGCAAACACTAAGAAGTATTAGTAAAATCACAGTAAGGATCAGAAGGCAAATCAAATTACAACACAAGCAACATTCAGACCCAACAAAAATAAAACTATAAAGAGCAAATCAAATGTTAAGAACCTTCCCTGGACATCCCCTATGGATCCTCCTTATCTCCTCCTCCCTACGGGACCGACCAACCGACCGACCCATAAGAGAAATTTCAGGTTCCATCATAATCAAGAAAAGAAATTCACATTGTACTGTATGCTTCAAAAGTAAATAAATGCTATTATATGAGAGGTTGAAATATCACATCTTGTCACTCTGCTAGTGAAACTGAGCTATCTAAAAACATACGAGCATAGAGTTAAGCATTTATTAATCCGTAATGCACCAAAGGGCGAATAATTACCTGAATTAGTTGTTGGAACTCTTGAGCATCCGTATCATGGTATCCCCCTTCCAAATCTTCTATTGCTTCCTTAACAATTGTTAAAATTGTTAAAATGAAACAGGAAGCTTGTTTCCTAATTCGAGTGTGACATATTTTCTAACCTCAGCATAGAAAAATATGGCAATATTATACATACATTATTAAGGACATATAGTTTAAATGAGCCAACTTCAATGAGCATATTATACTGAAAAGATAAAAAAAAAATGACATACCGGATTCCGCAACTACTTCCTCCCTAATCACAGTAGCTCATAACCAGCTTATTCAATTGACATACTCATCTCAATGCCATATATATCTTCACTTCGATAAACTTGATGATATCTTGCAAATAATTAAAAAAAAATTACATCAATAATCGCATCAAACTACACTAAAAAAAATCAAACTGGCCTCTCAATCCTTGGCATATAACCAAAAGCAGCAGTAATATATAACCTGCAACTCCAGCTTCCCTGCAATACTTACATCCACAGAACACCACCATCTCAGGCCAGCAAAGTCACAACTTCAATTGAATATCACTTCTTCGCTGACCGAGAACAACCACGAGAACCCTAACTAATTTTCCTATCTTGATATCTCGACTTCACCGATTCTCTCTTCAACTCAACCCATTCTTGAATTACATGAGTATCAAAAACCCACCTCGATGAATGACTTCAAATCCATTTATTTCCTGCCATCAATTAAACTTATCAATAGAAATCCGTGACTATGTTAACCATAAGTTCCTTTATCGTTTACAAAACTAACATCAGCAATTGCTAAACCATCTCCTTTAAATACCTGTAATGTGAAGGATGTTAATGACAGCATCAATAGAAAGGATACTCAAAGCACAAACACAAATGACAAAAAATATAATGCATTTTATTTGGATACCTCACAGGTACGGGCCAACCCAGTAAGATTAGGTATAAATCAAGCATCATAAAAGATAAAAAAAAAAATCAAATTGAGGGTTTATACCTGATGAATAAACCAAATCTTAGATGATAATCGATTCGAACTATCAGATAGTGTGTTGGTTTTCAAAATCAGGAACAAATTTGATTTTCTAGAGTTACGAAAATTCCAAATTAAAAAGTTACAGATCTAGATTTCTGGTATATAGGTACTGATTAGGGTATAAATATGAAGAAATAATGAACTTGGATCTGTGGTTGTTCTGCTGAAATCATAGGGAGTCTAGGGTTTTTTGTCGGTTAGAAGAATGGTGTTGAACGAGAGAGAGAGAGCGAGCGAGAGAAAGAGAGAGCGAGAGAGAGAGCGAGCGAGAGAGAGAGGTTTTTCTTTTTCCGGGAGTCTAGGGTTTTTTTAATATTTTTAAAAAAATTAAGAAAAAAAATCAGAAAATTAATAAAAAAATAAATAAAAAACTAATATTACAAAAAACCACCGGTTGTGCAACGGTTCTAAGAGTTGACATACGTTGCACCACTAATATAAATAAATGAAATATTAGTAAATGGGATATATATATATATTATGTGCAACGGATATTCTGGTGCGCAACGTATATAGACGTTGCACAGCTCCGAAAATTAAGCGTTGCTAAAACCAGGATTTGGTGTAGTGTTTGATCATCCTACTAAACACCACTAACAAATGTAAGCTTGTTTTTGTGTTTTTGTAACATGAAGTTGTGAAAGCACGCTACTTGGAGGTAAATGGGGAAGCATTCGCATTCGATGCAAGCTATCACTTCTTGGCCGATAGCATCCCGGTGGATAACCCGGACTACTTGGATGCGATATCGTCTTCCTCGGAGGAAGATTGATGGTTTTAGAAGTTTTAGTGTAGGTTTCGTGGGTATACCTCTATGTAAGCCCTCACGAGACTATAACTTGTCCACTAGGGTCACCTAGGGGTTTAAAGGCTTGATGCACATGCTAAGTGCATTCGTTTTTATGTTTCAATCAATGTAGTAACCAAAATTGCATGAATAAAGTGAATTACATCTTCCATATTTTTTGTTTTCTGTTTGGTATAAGTACATGTCGGCAAGGTTATAAATCCTTAACATACCGGCTACAGGTCAGCCGACAGTGATAAAAATTATTTGCTTGCCGACGTTATGACCGCCGACATTGTAGGAAAATTTTCCATGCCGAACGTTAAATTCTGTTCCAATATAGTCGACGAGTTCTTCAAACGAGACAATGCCGGAGGTCATAAGGTCGGCAGGTTATTCAAAGTGGACCCTGCCGGTTGAACTGTAGTCGGCAGGTTATTCAAAGTGGTTTTGCCGGCAACACTTGTCCGGCACCTTATTCAAACCATGACCTTGCCATCCTTATGCATTTTCAAAACCAAATTTTTTGATCGAAATCATAAGACAGATGAAAGGTTTAATTTACTGAATTCATAATTTCAAAATTTTAATCTAAACTCAATTAATTAACCTAATCAGAATTTTAGTGTTAATTAACCAAGGGCATTTTAGCCATTTAAAAAATACAAGGTTAAGGGGTGGCTTGGCTTTACTTCATAATAACCCTATTTCATCTTATTAGGTATATCCCAATTAATCTGGGTATACCCCAATCAAGCCAGGATAAGTATATCATTCGAGCCAAAAATTTGTTCACCGGCTTGCGCTATATATAAGACCTCTAGTATAAATTTTTAAACGTTGTGAATTATTAAATAGAGCGGTTTATAGGTTAGGATCACCTACTAACATCACAATCGTGTCTATTTTTATTTTACAATGTGAAATGAAATCATTCATTTCGAGGGAAAAGGTCTAATTCCTTGGTTTAGACGCTAGAGAACACAATAGAAAAATAATACTTAATTCCTCCGTAGTTATTTTTAAATTATTGTTCCTAAATAGATGATCTGTATCATTAAACAATATAATATTTTTAAAACTACCCATTAAATTAATTATTTTATTAATATAATAAATATTTATAATTTGATAGTTATGTTTATACTCGTTGCACATATGTTTTAAAATGTTTTCCAATGGTTTAAAGTTTATATTCGTAATTATTTATAATTGTAAAAATTATTTAAAAATTCTCTTATCTTCTTATTGCCTTAAAAATTACTTAAAATCGTGCAAACTACAACGAGGTCATTTAATTTAAGACGGAGGGAATAGAAACTTATAGCGATTACTAATTATATATTCGTACGGAACATCAACAACTTAGATAATAAACATTATTATAATCAAGTGTTATTATGGCTTTTTGAGACTCGAAAAACTTTGCACTTGGGTATCAATGTATGATTTATGATTCCCAAGCATTTCCTAATATTATCTTTTAGGTTACAATTTGGTTAACTCAAGATCCGATGATTTCAATTGATTCTTCTCCTCTACCAAAAAAAATATAATAAAATGATTCTTCTGCCTTACTTATCAGCTAAAAATAATCTAAAACCCAGCTAGTTGTGGTCATCACTTATAACGTATGCGTGTGGATAACACAGAACATTTTTGAATTGATGTAAAGACCATGGGAAAAGGCAAGCTCAACATCTACCACTCCTAAATGGGGAAAACGTGAAATGCTTTAAAGTTTAAGAAAGTTTGTTGTTTGGGCTCAAATGTGAGAACTCAACTGTAATTTCAGAAATTTCTAATCTCTAAATTTCTAATCTCTAATTTTAATACAATATTTCAAATTAATTAAAGTAGATTCACGAGTTATTACATAGAAGGCAAGCGAGCAACAAGCTGCGCCGCAAGCCCTTTTTGAATGGCAAACCCTATCCTCTTAAACACAAACTCTCTAGAATCGGGAGTCATGACATTACTGTGCATGACTCTTTGAACTCTCGCTAGGAGTCCAACCGCCTCCGGAGCTAAATACCCAAAAGTGTCAAAGGCAAAGGGAATAAAATCATGTCCATTATCAATACAAGCCTTTTCATGCTTCGTTATCTTACCCAAGGCAGCTTTCAAAGCTGCTTGTCCAACTGTG
Source organism: Papaver bracteatum (assembly GCA_023529315.1). NCBI lineage: Eukaryota > Viridiplantae > Streptophyta > Magnoliopsida > Ranunculales > Papaveraceae > Papaver > Papaver bracteatum. The sequence continues at coordinate 26,921 of JAJJWX010001869.1, read as the reverse complement.
AAAGAGCCTTGCCCGATGCCTACTAATGGAGAAACCCCAATGTAAGATCAACACACGTATGTTTTCCGTTGGCCCACCCAAAAATAAGAACATCTGCTGGCTTTGAGTGTTGATCTGCCTTCAAGAGGATCCGTCAAAAAGTTGACCGACGCCTCTTTCTTTGCCGAAATACCATCCCTCCATAATACATCATATAAGATATCTCTCACATGATCATGTCTATATTTGAAACCAGGATCCACCTTACAGTGAACAACATGTTCCCCATATGCGTCTAGGCGACTGTAATACAAGCGGGGCAACGAGAATCGAAGGGTATAGGGGGATCATTAACTGTATTTAAGGATGCACCGATACTCCAAGGGGGACATCTTCTGTCCAAGGCCGTCAATCGGGATAGCGAGAAGAAAATCCTGCGCATGCGCTGCTTGTAGACACTCAAAAACTGCTTTCTGTCTATCCGAAACCCATAAACCCTACCCATATCTTTAACAACTTTACCAAAAAGAGCACTCGCCAGGTTGCTTTGTGCTTTAAGTGGGGCGGTGTCTTTATTGGTAAAACTACTAAAGTCTTGGTCGGGAAGATTTTCTTGTAAGGTTTTCAATGCCATATAAAAATTATCGTCCATACCTTCTACTCCACTATCCCTAAGTATGTGATCTTGCAATCCCCAAGATTGCACACGTGATGCAAGAAAGGCGTATTGTGATGCTTCCTTAGCCGTGTATAACCCAAGGCCTCCATATCTGATAGGAAGTGTAACTAGTCTCCATTGAATCTCCCCGAAAAACGGGCCTCCACACACAACGATTCCCTCTCCCTCGCCTCCCTTAAGCCTCTATCAAAGATATCTAAAACTTGCCTCACAAACAGACTGTAGTGTATCCCGGAAACAAATTCGAAGGCCAAATAACAACTTAGAGATGCCCATACATGCACGAACACATGAAGTAATAACTCGCTCCGAGGATCACGTAGTTTAGACAAAATCTGCATTAACTCCACTTGCATATCCCTTCTCTGCTCTCCGATAGCAAGACTTTTCACAAACTCATCATTAAGGCTGACAAGACTTTTCACACCCCTAAAAGTTTGACCCCATTGTTTGGCCTTGAGATTTCAGCAGAAACATCCCATCCCTTACCTTTCTTCCATCACAAGAGGGCCAAAAGATTTCGGTTTTTTTAATATTCAATATAAGTCCCAACCGAGGCCCCTCTGTTTGAACGACAATAAGTGCTCGCGCTACTTCGACAGTGTCACCAATAATAGTACCATCATCAAGATACCAAGCCTGTAAGGATAGTGTGCACTGCTCATTTATCTTCGTTATAAGCTGGTGAAGCACCAAAGAAAACAACAACGGACCCAACGGGTCACCTTGTTGCACCTTGTTGCACCCCTGTTGAGGAAATCTCTAAATTTTTGAATTTTTAATCTCTAAATTTCAGAAAATTCGGTTCAACTATATTAATCGCACCCATAATGGGGTGGCCCACAGTGTAGCCCAATGGGCAAAAAATAACAACACATGTATGGATTGGTTTACATCTCCGATTTGGCTAATGTCATCTCTAAGTGCTGATCATAATCCTAACAAAAATGTAATGGGAATGTAAGGGGGTTTCGGACATCTCCGATTTGCTTATAAAAAAAAAAAAACTGTAATTTCAGTTCCACTTGAAAACCATTTCTAATGTAAGCGATTTTCTCTTTTTTATTCGATAAAGTAAGCGGGACTACTTCACCAAAGGCAATCTGGAGCGGAATAGCCCCGAGTAAGACAGCCGCACAAAAAACAACCACTACATTTTTGTGAATTTGATTATTCATTAAAAATGAAAAGAAAAAAGGTAGAACAATGTGATTATCATAAGGCCATTCCTGCCCCAACTTTGAAATTGAACCTGCTAAAAGTATTAAACAATGGAAAGCATTTGAGTGATGATACCAGAAAAGTTGAGTTTGAAATTCGGCAATAATATATTCGTATAACGCTTCTGGACAGACACAGAAATCTGACCACGTCAAAACATAATTCACTTTTCCTCTCACAGAATTTTTATGGGTCCCAGTAGACCTTGCCCATGGAAGCAGAGGGTCCCTTCTATGCTTTAATTCTGTGTCTGTCGGTTTTAATGTGGTTTGATTTCTCGGTTCGTTAAGAATTTTTGATATTCGTATTGGCACCTTTTTCGTTACCAGAACATTGTCCTAATTACACAAAGCATAGGTAACATAAACAGACTTCACGTTGGCGCGCAAGTGCAAGCTTATTCATGGACACCCCAATCAATCTTAATTGCAGATCACTCATCAAAAGGTTGAACGGTCGAACCGTCGAAGGGCATCATGTCGCAAGTGGCTATCATTTGTTCTTTTTTTTTTCATACATTTTTGCCAGTTTAGCACTTGTATACTTAATTGTAGGTCTAACCTACAATTCTCCCCAGTACGTACGTAGCAGTGAGTGAGGTCGCTTTTTTTCTTTTAAGGTTTTCGTTTACCTCCATGAACAGACCCATCGCCCTAGACCTTCCTTGTCAGTAGGTTATAGGTCTAACCTATAATTCAAATTGCATATACCAACATGTGCCGATATTCCCTGCTTTCGACTAGCTAGTAAATTTTGCTTCTTTTTACAATATTTGCTTTGAGCATGCACACAAACGTGCATGAGTGATTTTGTTAGAATATGAGCATCCAACTCAAAACTAATTGATGGGGATTCTAAACCGCGGGATCTTAGATTTCCCAAACAATGTGGGACTAATAATCTCAACACGCCCCCACACGTGTAGCCTCGTTGGGTCTAACACGTTATAGGTATAACCTATAATTCAAATTGCATATACCAACATGTGTCGATATTCCTTGCTTTCGACTAGCTAGCAAATTTTGCTTCTTTTGACAATTTTGGTTTACGTCCATGAACAAACCCATCGCCCTAGACCTTCCTTGTCAGTAGGTTATAGGTCTAACCTATAATTCAAATTGCATATACCAACATGTGCCGATATTCCTTGCTTTCGACTAGCTAGTAAATTTTGCTTCTTTTGACAATATTTGCTTTGAGCATGCACACAAACGTGCATGGGTGATTTTGTTAGAATATGGGCATCCAACTCAAAACTAATTGGGGATTATAAACCGCAGGATCTTAGATTTCCCAAATAATGTGGGACTAATAATCTCAACACGCCGCCTCACGTATTGTCTCGTTGGGTCTAACACGTTATATGTCTAACTTATAATTCAAATTTTATATACCAACATGTGCCGAAATTCCCTGCTTTCGACTAGCTAGTAAATTTTGCTTCTTTTGACAATTTTGGTTTACCTCCAAGAACAGACCCATCGCCCTAGACCTTCCTTGTCAGTAGTTTATAGGTCTAACCTATAATTCAAATTGCATATACCAACATGTGCCGATATTCCCTGCTTTCAACTAGCCAGTAAATTTTGCTTCTTTTGACAATTTTGGTTTACCTCCATGAACAGACCCATCGCCCTAGACCTTCCTTGTCAGTAGGCTATAGGTCTAACATATAATTCAAATTGCATATATCAACATGTGCCGATATTTCCTTCCTTCGACTATCTAGTAAATTTTGCTTATTTTGACAATTTTGGTTTACCTCCATGAACAGACCCATCGCCCTAGACCTTCGTTGTCAGTAGGTTGTAGGTCTAACCTATAATTCAAATTGCATATACCAACATGTGTTGATATTCCCTGCTTTCGACTAGCTAGTAAATTTTGCTTCTTTTGATAATTTTGGTTTACCTCCATGAACAGACCCATTTCCCAAGACCTTCCTTGTCAATAGGTTATAGGTTTAACCTATAATTCAAATTGCATATACCAACATGTGCCGATATTCCCTACTTTCGACTAGCTAGTAAATTTTTCTTCTTTTGAAAATTTGGTTTACCTCCATGAACAGACCCATCGCCCTAGACCTTCCTTGTCAGTAGGTTATAGGTCTAAACTATAATTCAAATTGCATATACCAACATGTGTCGATATTCCCTACTTTCGACTAGCTAGTAAATTTTGCTTCTTTTGACAATATTTGCTTTGAGCATGCACACAAACGTGCATGGGTGATTTTGTTAGAAAATGGGCATCTAACTCAAAACTAATTGGGGATTATAAACCGTAGGATCTTAGATTTCCCAAACAATGTGGGACTAATAATCTCAACACGCCCCCTCACTGTAGCCTCGTTGGGTCTAACACGTTATAGGTCTAACCTATAATTCAAATTGCATATACCAACATGTGTCGATATTCCTAACAGCGTTATAGGTCTAACCTATAATTCAAATCTAACATATAACTCAAATTGCATATACCAACATGTGTCGATATTCCTTGCTTTCGACTAGCTTGTAAATTTTGCTTCTTTTGACAATTTTGGCTTACTTCCATGAACAAACCCATCGCCCTAGAACTTTCTTGTCAGTAGGTTATAGGTCTAACATATAACTCAAATTGCATATACCAACATGTGTCGATATTCCCTGCTTTCGACTAGCTAGTAAATTTTGCTTCTTTTGACAATTTTGTTTTTCCTCCATGAATAGACCTATCTCCCTAGACCTTCCTTGTTAGTAGGTCATAGGTCTAACCTATAATTCAAATTGCATATACCAACATGTGTCGAGATTCGCTGCTTTCGACTAGCTAGTAAATTTTGCTTCTTTTGACAATATTTTCTTTGAGCATGCACACAAACGTGCATGGGTGATTTTGTTAGAATATGGGCATCCAACTCAAAACTAATTGGGGATTCTAAACCGCCGGATCTTAGATTTCCCAAACAATGTGGGACTAATAATCTCAAACGCCCCCACACGTGTAGCCTCGTTGGGTCTAACACGTTATAGGTCTAACCTATAATTCAAATTGCATATACCAACATGTGCCAATATTCCCTGCTTTCGACTAGCTAGTAAATTTTGCTTCTTTTGACAGTATTTGCTTTGCGTATGCACACAAACATGTATGGGTGATTTTGTTAGAATATGGGCATCCAACTCAACGCCCCCTCACGTGTAGCCTCGTTGGGTCTAACACGTGGACAATAAATCGGGTGACGCGGAGTAAAGGCGCGGAAAATGACTCGTCGCAAATAGCCCGATCTGATACCATTTTAAAACCTGCGGAGATCCAACTCAAAACAAATTGACAATGAATGTAGAGGCCTTAAGAGATTATAAACCGCAGGATCTGAGATTGCCCAAACAATATGGGACTAATAATCTCAACAGATTTCTCCTTGAAGTAAAAGGAATTCCTCAAAACTAACATTCCTCGTCAGTTTTAAGGAACTGACCATCCCCATCGCATACCCATAGTACTACTTCTTGACTAGGTTCTTTCCTTATTCCCATGTCCAAGCCCAGTTACATTAATGGTCAGTCTTACGAATAATTTCTACAAAACAATTACTCCATTTATGAATGTTTCTCAATAATAAGATCGGAAACAACAAAGAGAGAAGAAGACGAGTAATCATGTTAGATTTCATTAATTAATTGTTAGTACTACGTTTCTTTGATGATTTTGATGCGCCGCTGTGGGTCTAAATATGACAAACTTTACGCTCCATCCCACTAAGTGGTGATGAAGAAACAGTGTATGGCCGATGCATACTAAAAAATAAAAAAAAAAACGAAGCACTGAAATTGCTTAGCTTTAGAGAATTGTTGTGTGGAGCTCACTGCAGGGTTGTTTGGTAAAAAAAAACAAGTAAAAATGGAATGTGATGTCCGCTTTTGCACCTGAAAATACTTTTAAATTGACTGGTTCTATGCTTCCACTTATCATTCTGGTTTGGTGATTAATGTACTTATATACTTGACTTACTTTGACCCACTAAAAAGGTAAGTACATTTAAAGGCAAACACACGCTCTTACTTTATAGGCTAGCTAATGTGTGCCATGGTGAGTTGTTGTCACTTGTGAGGTAGTAATACCTACTGCTTATTCTTATTCTTTAGATCAACCACAGTCATGGGACTAAAGACCAAATACTATCGAAAGAGCAGACACTATCGAGCGACTAAAGATCAAACCAAAGACCAAAGACCAAATACCAGACCAAATTTGGTCTTTAGTCGGGCGTAGATTCCAGTTACGCCTGATGGGGCGCAAGTTCAAGTTACGCCCGATCCAAAAAAAAAACCAAAAAAAATTTGGGGCGCAATTCACAGTTACGCCATAAAAAAAAATTGAAATGGGGCGGAACTCATAAGTTCCGCCTAAAAAAAAAATTAAAAAAAATAAATAAGTTGGGGCGCAAGTATTAGTTGCGCCCCATTCAGGCGCAATCATAAGTTGCGCCTGACCAAATTTGGTCTTCCCACCCGTAGTGTCGCACACGGAGTAAACCCAAAATTTTCAAATTTTTTTGGTCTTTACTCTTTGGTTATAGTCGTATGACTGCAGTTGCTCTTAGGGGCATCTAATGGAACTATCTTTGGAATCTGGAAGGATGGTCTACAAGGATGTCATAAAGGGTTATCAAATTCGATTATCAATCCTCATTGCCAAGTGCCAACCTCATTGTATTTGTAGGATATTCTCAATAACATAGAAAATATAACCACTTTCGTTTTTTGGTTTGCCGTTACAACGAGGAGTGTCTTGTGCTGAATAGATGCAATGGATGTTTGTTGGAGATAAAAGGCATCTCCAAAGGATGTGATGGTTTACAAAAGACACACTCATTCTCATTAGACACTATTTGTGTTTACTAGGAATGAAGAGGCATATCCGATAGGCATGAGTCCCCTATAAATAGGGATGGATTATTTTCATTCAAGCATAGAAGAAACATAAAAAAAAATTGACTTCTTTTCTCTCTAAGCATTATCAGAATCTATAAATTGTGTGTTCTTGGTGGGGTCAAGGGAGTACAACATTGTTAGGGCTTCATTGTATCCTGAAAGCATCATTTCATAAACCGATTGTACTCGCCAATTATTTGGGAATTGTCGAAATATATGCTGAAAAGAATCGCAAGGCTTTGAAAGCAGTGATAAGATATTCTTTTTGTTCTTAGATTTTTCATCCTCTGGTACCCAATTTTCCAAGAGTAGTTGTCCATGGGATTTGGTAACTTTCTTCTAACAGCCTTGTTGTTTTGGATTATTGTAGCAACGAAGAGTCGGAAATGCACCAATCTTTAGCGTCGAAGTTTAACTTATGCCCCCATAGGTGAAAACAACCATTGTTCTTTACTTGACTCCCTTAAATTACTAATAATTATGAGATTCGAAAGACAATTAAATGGGGAGTACTCAATTGATACGATGGAACAAAAACAATTAAATCAAATTTGTCATTGTGATTTGTGACCTAAAATCTGTTCAATGATCTCAAATATGTGTCACAATTGAGACTCGATATACAAAATGGATGGTCTCTCTCCAAAAACCTAACCATCAGAGAAACTACCTCCGCCTGTTAGTATTCATCTGCTCAGATTTCCTCTTTTTGAGCAGATATGTGAAGGAAATTCTCATCTCAATCTTTGTAATCTTTACCTTGCCTCCTTATTTTCTCTTTTAACCATTTTAGGCACTTAGATTTGATAGGGTTTGGATATATTAGATTTTAGATCTAACCTTTACAAGTTTTTTCCCTTTTCTTTGATTAAGGCTAATCTTTATATTAGTCTTGTACTCTTGTTTTTCTTTTTGGTTTCGTATTTTAGGGATTTTCAGTGGTTTTTTTTTTATGATCAAGAACATCAATGGAATTCCAACATCAGCAGCAACAAAGACACCAAAGTCACTAACAACATTGAAGACACCAGCAGCAAATAAATACTCAAGATGGAGTCAGATGAAGCCTCAGACCTATTCCACCTGATTCAACCTCAAGAGATCCCATTTTGGTTATCTCTTTACTTGCTTTACCTTATCTTTGATGAAAACCGACCTATGGATTCTATTATACCATTATCATATGTGTTACTATAACTATGAAAAAACTCTGAGAAATGGTTGGATCTATGGATTCCAGCATCTCTACTGTCCGTAGAGTTGTTAAGAGATTTGGATGAGTTAATCTCAATCCAAAGCAGCCCATTTGATGTTCATATTCTGATTTGCATATGTGTTGTTAGGTTGTCAGAAATTGTATGTTGTCTGGTTATAATTTGTTGTTTGTTTGAACTTGTTAAGTCTGGAGAAAATACCCGGATCAGTAATGTAACTCGTCCGATTCAAAATCTGACTTATTATCAATGTTAAAGTTTGATGCTTGCCTCTTTTCCAAAACAATATATAATACAAAATGGATATGCTACTTGTATTTATGTTACTAACATGTTAGTTTAGTAGGTAATTGTACTTTTGCGGGTTCTGTTTGAGCTTATCAACAACTTAGATTAAATTAGTTATTTTGCTAGACTTCAAAAACTTAGAAATTACGATATGTAATTCCCAAGCATTTCCGAAAATTATCTTTCAGATTGTTTAGTGGAAGATTTGATGATGTCAGTTGATTCTACACTTCTATCAAAATATTAATTAAATATGTTAATATTATATTACATTAATATTTTTAATTATTAATATTTTAATTTAATATTTTCAAAAAATTATTAATATTTTAATTTAATATTTTCAATTATTAATATTATACTGTATTATATTAATATGCTAATATATTTAATTAATATTATATTATATTTATGTCATATTTAATTAATATTATATTTAAAATTAATTTACATAATATTATATTTATATGAATACTAGAAATTACGATATTAATTACTAATATTGCATTTATTAATTTATTATCTTTCATGTAGTTATTTATTAAAATATACATTATTAATGACAATTAAATTAAAAATTATCTAAAAAATAAAATATAAGTTTTTGGAAAATTTAGTGATTCAAGATATAAATTCTAGCATTTAAAATTATAAATAAGATTGTTTGAGGTAATAAGATTTGATGATGTCAGTTGATTCTACACTTCTATCAAAATAAAATTTATAAAATGATTCTACCTTCTCATCTAAAAAAATATCCAAACCCAGCTAACTATGGCCAACCCTTATTGGGACTACCGAAGGGAGCCCCTTTATACGTTCACTAGGGGAGTTAAAATGTAGTTTTTTGTGACGCTTTTTTATTCTATTTTTCATCGCTAAAATTGGTCGACAATCAGTGTTTTTTCCCCAAAATAGGGTCGAAAATTGGAAAGCCATAATCCACGGCTACAGTTAGGCACAATCAAAACGATCAAAATTCAAACTGATTCACCGTAAGGTGGTCCCAAAAACGGCTAAAAAAAACCATAACGTATACTTCCAATTTTAATCATGATCGTTCATTACCAACAAAATTCAGCCACCCGATCTAAGTGTCACACAAAACTGTTACATACACTGTTGCAAAATTGTTACAATATAACTATCACACAAATATTACGGCTATAACTGTTATGAAATTACTGTCACAAAATTTGTTGCAAAAACTATTACAAATTGCGTCTCAAAAACAAGCCCCGCTAATTTGATCGTCCCTACACTGTTGAAGCAGTCATCTAGTAACCTAGTATGTGTGTGGATAACACAAAACATTTGAAATGACCAACCAGGATTGATGTAAGATTAAGACTATAGGAAAAGGAAATCTCAACATCTACTACTCCTAAATGTAAAAAATGTGAAATGCTCTAAAAGTGAAGAAAGTTTATTCTTTGGGGTTTGAAAGGAAGAACTCAACTAGTGTAATTTCGATTCCATTTGAAAACTCTGCCATTTATAGTGTAAGAGGATCTAATTTACTAGGGAATCTGGACTAGGGTAATCTTGAGTAGGACACTCGCACGAAGGCCAACCATTATGATTTAGTTTCTTTTTAATGTAATGCAGTTCCCTATTCACAATAAAAGAAAAGGGACAACAATGTGATTATCATAAGGCCATTCCTACCCTAGCTTTGAACCTACTACATATTAAAGTTTTAAATTTGTTTGGTTATGAATGGCTACTTATAAGTTTGCTTAAGCATTTGAAGGAAAATATCAAGAATTTGAATTCGAAATTCGTCAACATCCTACGCCTACGGTTTTAATTAATAAAAGAAAAAAAATCAATTTATTTTTCTTTATCGGATCATTGTCCAAATTACACAAAATATGGGGCACCGAAAACATAAACAAACTTCATAGCAAGCTGCTTAGACACTCTAATCATCCTTGACACTTAACTATTTAGAAGATTGAAACAATGGAATGCGTCATTTCGCAAATAACCATCAATTGTTTCTTTAAAAATCATTATTGCACTCATATGACTACCAATTACAAGTCCTAATCCCTAATTAAACTACACACTGAGCCTGGAATCTATTTAACTGAATTGTTGATGTCAGGTGGATAATCCAATAAACCAAATGCAAATCTTTCTCATGATTTACTAATTTGTTAGCTTATGTCATAAACAAAATTTAGCCATCCTACAATATAACTATCACACAAATATTACGCTTATAACTGTTATGAAATTACTGTTACAAAAATTGTTGAAAAAATTGTTACAAATTGCGTCTCAAAAACAAGCACCCTACTTTGGTCGTCCCTTCACTGCTGAAGAAGTCATCTAGTAAACTAGTATGTGTGTAGATAACACAAAACATTTCAAATGACTAAATATGGTTGATGTAAGATTAAGACTATAGGAAAAGGAAATCTCAACATCTACTACTCCTAAATGCAAAAAATGTGAAACGCTCTAAAATTGAAGAAAGTTTGTTGGTTTGAAAGGAAGGACTCAACTAGTGTAATTTCGATTCCATTTGAAACCTCTGCCATTTCTACTGTACGCGGATCTAATTCACTAGGGAATCTTTTATGGGGTAACCTTGAGTAGGACACTCGCATGAAGGCCATCCACTGGGATTTAGTTTCTTTTTAATGTAATGTAGCTCCCCATTCACAAGAAAAGAAAGAAAAGAAAAGGGAGAACAATTAATGTGATTATCATAGGGTCATTCCTACCCCATGTTTGAACCTACTGCATGTTAAAGTTCTAGATTTGTTTGGTTATGCATGGCTACTTATAAGTGTACTTAAGCATTTGAAGGAAAATATCAAGAATTTGAATTCGAAATTTGTCAACATCCTATGCCTACGGTTTTAAATAAAAAAAAAACAATTTATTTTTCTTTATCTGATCATTGTCCAAATTACACAAAATATGGAGCACCGAAAACATAAACAAACTTCATAGCAAGAAGCTTAGACACTCTAATCATCCTAGACAATAAACTATTTAGAAGATTGAAGCAAGGGAATGCGTTATTTTGCAAATAACCATCAAGTGTTTCTTTAAAAATCATTATTGCACTCATATGACTACCAATTACAAATCCTAATCCCTAATTAAACTCCACAAACTGAGTCTGTAATCTATTTAACTGAATAGTTGATGTCTGGTAGATAATCCAATAAACCAAATGCAAATCTTGCTCATGATTTACTAATTTGTTAGCTTATGTCATAAAAAAAATTCAGCCATCCTACAATATAACTATCACACATATATTACGCTTATAATTGTTATGAAATTACTGTTACAATATCTGTTGAAAAAATTGTTACAAATTGCGTCTTAAAAACAAGCCCCCTACTTTGGTCGTCCCTTCACTGCTGAAGCAGTCATCTAGTAACCTAGTATGTGTGTAGATAACACAAAACATTTGAAATGACCAAACAGGGTTGATGTAAGATTAAGACTGTAGGAAAAGGAAATCTCAGCATCTACTACTCCTAAATGCAAAAAATGTGAAATGCTCTAAAATTGAAGAAAGTTTGTTGTTTAGGGTTTGAAAGGAAGAACTTAACTAGTGTAATTTCGATTCCATTTGAAAACTCTGCCATTTCTACTGTACGCGAATCTAACTCACTAGGGAATATGGAATAGGGTAACCTTGAGTAGGACACTGGCACGAAGGCCAGCCACTATGATTTAGTTTCTTTTTAATGTAATGTAGTTCCTCATTCACAAGAAAAGAAAGAAAAGAAAAGAAAAGGGACAACATTGTAATTATCATAGGGCCATCCCTACCCCAGCTTTGAACCTACAACATATTAAAGTTTTAAATTTGTTTGGTTATGATTGGCAACTTATAAGTGTGCTTAATCATTTGAAAATAAATATCAAGAATTTGAATTCGAAATTTGTCAACATCCGCCTACGGTTTTAACTAATACAAGAAAAAAAATCAATTTATTTTTCTTTATCGGATCATTGTCCAAATTACACAAAATATGATGCACCGAAAACATAAACAAACTTCATAGCAAGCTGCTTAGACACTCTAATCATCCTTGACAATAAACTATTTAGACGATTGAAACAATGGAATGCGTCATTTCGCAAATAACCATCAAGTGTTTCTTTAAAAATCATTATTGCACTCATATGAGTACCAATTACAAGTCCTAATCCCTAATTAAACTCGATACACTGAGCGTGAAATCTATTTAACTGAATAGTTGATGTCAGGTGGATAATCCATTAAACCAAATGCAAATCTTGCTCATGATTTATTAGTTTGTTAGCTTATGTCATAAACTTTGATTCTATGAAATAAGAAATTCTAAAGAGATTTGATTACACCTCACATGACCTAGCTCAAACCTGCTCCCAAGCCCAAACATCGTGCCAGACAAACACAAGCACATTTCCCACTCTCTAAACAATCCCTCCATTAACTACTAATCCAAGTGATTAACAGCTCCAAAATCCAATCTCTCATTAATCTCATATAAATCTTTACAGAAATCTCTATATTAAAAAAATTCTGACAATAAAAATCAGATCCTAATTAACCACATTAATGATCATACTATTTTAATCCTCTGTATATGTGTATTTCTGTAATTAAAAATCCAAAATCAAGAAAAAAATAAAAATTGAAATGATTTAATAACAATGTAGATTTGGATCAACCTGAAACTTAATTATAGTTTGATTATATGCCATGATTTGTGATATGGTGCATCGTGCGCGAACATTCCGTTGACTGGACGTGGACACCGTAATCACCTTTGATTACATTTTGTAATTTTGGATGCCGTCAATTCCCATTTTGCAATCCAGCTCTAAATCTTGCAATGAAACTATCAGCTTTGTAATCAACATCAGGACTAGGACAGAATGGCGATGGCGGAATTGATGATTCGCCGTCAGTAGCACTATCCGCAACCCTTGGTGTATCCATTGGCGATTCTTGAGCTGATGGTGCATCATCTAATAATTCAGGTGACCCGCTACGAGAAGTCCGGCTTCGGATTCTGACGAAATCGCCGCGAACAACGAACTTCATTGCTGGCATTTTGAAGGGTGGTGGTGGTGGAGGTGGCGGCATTGGAATTAAGGGGGATTGGTTTCCGCCGTTGGGATACAATTCATCACTTGGGAAGTAAGCATTTGAACTCCTGGATGTTGGCAATGGTGGTTTACCCGGTGTAGACGGTTTTTTGCGGCGAGACGATTCTGGTTTCGGCGGTGACCGGACTGGTTGTGGGGTGATTTCTGGCGTTGGTGGAGATGGGTCTTGATTTTGAACTCTTCTTTTCGAGGAACGAGATGGTTTTGTTGGAGGTGGTGGTGGTGCCGGTGGTGGGGAGGTGTCGGAATGAATTTTCTTTGTTTTGCTGCTCTTTTTGAATAGTTGATGAAAAACTGATGAGGGTGGTGGTGGAGGCGGTGGAGGAGGTGGCGGAGATGGTGGTGGACCCACATAAGATTGAGATGCTGGTTCCTCGAACATTTGATGGAACATATCGTCAAAACTTTCTTTACTCTTCTGTTTGTTCTTTTTCTTGTTCTTTCTTTGGTTGTATAGTGAAGTAAAAGTGTTCTTTATCTCTTTTGCTGCATTACTACTTCTTTTTCTTTCACTTTTAGCACTCTTCTGCTCTAATTTCGACGGTTCCGATGGCTGTAGTTGTGGTGGTGGTGGTGGTGCTGGTGGAGGTGTAGACGGTGGTGGAATTAAAGGTTGTGTTGGAACCTTTTCAGTTTCCAAGTCTTTCTTTTCTTCAACAGGTTTCTCTCTACGTTCGATTGACCGATATGCTCGTCTCTCAGCTCGTTCTTTTCTTCTAGTCTCCACCGCCGTAGGTGGTCGTGGCGGTGGTTTCTCAGGCGATGGTGGTGTTTTTTCTGGAAATGATGGTGGTGGTTTTTCTGTTGGTTCTGCTACTGGTGGTGGTTCTGGTAAAGATACTTCTTGTTGACGAACCACAAATGTATCAACAGGTATAGTTTTTGTATCACTGAAGTATTTAGTATCGTCAGATTTCGGTACCGTAGCCGGAACAGGAGCTGAATTGTGATGAAGAAGATAATTAGATTCACCATATTGATACTCAGTTGGCACCGGAGCGGGAATTGGATCTGATGGGTAACGGCGATGAAGATAATTTAGTTCACCTCCATATTGATATCCATCTACATTGATATCGTCGTAAAATCTTCGGCTCTCCGGTGCCGGACTCCACAATGATTCTTGCCGGAGATCAGGATATGAACTACTATTCCTCCTCATTCCTCCCCTGACATTACCAGTAGTAGATGATAAATTACTCAAATTATCCATTGAACTGTACATCATCGGATTCACATTAGAGTAACCAATCCACGGTTGATCCGTCTCCATAGGCCGATAACGGAGATGATTTTGATGGTGGTGGTGGTGTTGAACGGGTTCATCCTCCTCCACCAATGCTCGCTGCGATGACAAACTCGAAAAACCATTGTCGGCAACGCCGGCGGGGACATCATCGGCGGATCTTCTACTAAGAAACCCACAGATAATAGCAAAGAATACCAAAACAATATTCAGACTATCCCAATTTTTCTTAACCAAATGGGGCTTTACGTACTGAGAAGTGAATGAAAGAAATGTTGGAACTACAAAGAAGATTAGAAACAATGCTGTAATTGTTAAAATTATGATTAAAAACCCCGAATTCGTAAGGAAACTCGACGCCGACGAAGACCGCCGCCTGTTGCGGTTGTTGTAATTTGAAGATGAGTTGTTGTTTAGCCAAAACGGTGGCATATCTCCTCCTCCACCTTCTTCTCCTTCCATGGTTTTTTTTCTTTGTCGATGAATTTGCTTTATTTTTCGAGACAAATTGTGCTTTTTTTCACAGCTAGTTTTCTTGTTCTTTTGAAAATGGGTCGAATAAATGTGATATTTTGGGTATCAATCTGAATTAGCTTATGAGTATTTATATAAAGTAGTTGCTTGAAATAAATGATTATTTTATTAATTATAATAGTGTTAAAGAAAAATTATCTTTGTATTATTGTTCGTATACGCGCGTTGCGTGTATTGTTGTTATTCGGATAATTAAAATACTCGATTCATAATTCTGCGCAATAATAAGGTTTAGTTTTTCTCAATAAATGAATATTTTCTTAATTTTTTATTTACCGAGTTGAATTTAAAGTTGATATTCAAATCAGTAAATGATATATACGTAAATTTTTAGTGGCAACAGAGTGTATAGCAAAACAATGCGTTATAATAAAAAGGTAAAAAACAAGTTTTATATAACAATTAACCAACCGGAATTAATCTGATTGTCTAGAAGCCAAACTCCCAAGTCATAAACTAGATGTTCGATTTCCATGCTATCTAATTAAAAAAAAAAAAAAACATTCGGGAATGAAAGAAAAGATATTATCACTTTAAAAGACCAATACAGACCGAGTACAGATGTGTGGACAAAGTGGATATGTAAGGTATTTTGCTTACCAAAAGCCTAAATAAGGTATCTACCAAAAGGGGTGAATTGGTGGGTTCTTTTTGCAAAAAGTGGTGGTGCAAGTGAAGTGTTGTATTGAATGATGATGAGCTTGTGACAGGTTTATGGTCTCTCTGCTATCCACTGTGATAGGTGTGAAAGTTAGCTAGCAACAACAGTCACTGGTCCCACTGCCCATGGATTAATCATGGCCAGGAGGAGGTTGTGTGGTGAAATCTACGGGCCGTGGATGGGGTCATCGACTATGACAAGCTATTAAGTACGCTAGTACGTGCAAATTTGTTTTGTGGGTGAACGAAGTTTATAAGAGCAACCACAGTCCCAGAGTAAAACCAATTTTTTATTTTTAGTAAGAAGCAGACACAGTGGGAGTAGACTAACGATCAAAGACCAGAGCATAATTAAAACCCAGATCAAATTTAATCTATAGTCTGGTCTTTAATCGGGTGTAATTTAACACTACGCCTGATGGAGCGGGGTGTTGGGATTGCGCCTTATACAAAGAAAAAAAATAAAAAATTGGGGAGTAGTTTAAGACTAAGCCTGATGGGGCGAAGTCTTAGGATTCCGCCTGATGTTGGGGCGTAACTTAACAAAAAAATAAATAAAAAGGGGCGTAATTTTAAACTACACCTGATGTCCCGACCAAATTTTTACTCCTGCACCGTAATGTCACAGCACGAACTAAACCAAAAATTTTGGTTTTTTTTTTTATCTTTGGTCTTTGGTTTTAGTCTGATGACTGCAGTTGCTCTAAGAGATCAACTAAATTTTAATTTGACAGACAATATATTTCCGGTTACTGCCAAAATCTGCACGGGCGAAAAGCTGTGCCCCCGCTCACACAACCAAAGATTTTGTTTGCTTCCAAGAAAACAAAAGAAACAAGATTTAAGACACGGTATCTATGAATTTGCACACTGAATTTTAGGAAAGTATTCAAGACAGTATTCACATGTTTTGAGCCATAACACAAGGAGTAAAGTACGGCTACAAGTCACCTAAGACACGGTATACGCATAATATCATTTGTGTCAAGTTATACACAAAACACAGCTTGACTAATACAGCTAGAGAAAACCCATTACAGAGAAAAAGTAACAACATGACAAAAAGTGTGTTTTGTTACACCAATAGCAATCTTAATTGAAAATGACCCATCCACAGCAGAATGATAATGACCCAATTGTGGTAAGCTGTATCAGCTAATACTCACATCAATATGGATTTATGCATCGTATGGATATCTCCGTTTATTACTCAAACACATAACAAAGTTAAGTCTGAAAAAATAAAATCAATTACCTCCACTTGCTAATTAGTTTTAATGATCTGTCGACCATTACTTCTTTATATTTCCGGAAATACGAACTCCACCAAACCACACACAATAAAGTAGCTTCGGAGAGGAGGGACCCACTACCAAATCTGTGATAGTTGGTTTTGATGGAGTCTAGTTTTCTCTCTGTTCTTTATTTTCAGAAAACCATTTCAAGTTGTTTATTTATTGCTTGCTTGCCTTGTTTAGTATACAGTATCGATTTAAATTTTGTCTAATTATCAATTTTTGATGGAGTCCAATGACTTTTGTGAAATCTACCATTTTCCAAAATATTTTTTAGTTCTCCTTTTAACTCTTGTGAATCCCCACCATTTTCCAAAGTTTTTTCTCTTTTCGAATTCAATGTATGCGATTTCGGGGGTCGTTCAAATGAAGCGTGTGTCAAGAATGATTGTTTTCTTTCCCCATCTTGTCTAGGATTGTGGCTCTCACAAGCACAGTTGATAGATATTTTGAGAAACGGTGTATAACTTTTGTTAGACGCATATAATTAATTTGCATCAATTGTGTGTGTTTAAAAATAAATCCATTAAAGAAAATAAAAGAAAAATGTGTTTGTTACACCAAAGCTGTGTGGGCGGCGGGCCTATGAAGAAAAAGACGCGATGATCACGAAGGTTCCTCATTGAGAGAAAGAAGAAGAAAGACAGCTCAAAGGAGAAAGAGACAATTTATAATCCATTTAACAAAAAGCCATATGTATTAGAAATTAGAATTTTCGAATGAATATATATTGGTCACGTCTTTGGTAGACAGTTTGGACCTCGATATACACTCACGTGTATCGGTGTATGTTACATTTTCTTATTAATTAAAAAAGATTATCTCTAATTAATCAAATCATTTTGTTTGAAAACTAATGATTTTCTTGAATAATGTAACTATTTTTCTTCAAAGTTGGTGTTGTTGTTCTCATAATTTGGTGATGACGAAGAATTTATACGCGGAACTTAGAAGAACAGCGGTATTTGAATGATAAGATCCAACGCTGTAAGCAATTAATGATTTGCTGAATTATTGTTCTTTGTTTAAGAAGTACGCGGACTGGTCTCATTAATCACATTGCATGACGAGAGAAACAGAACACTAAGTTTGAAAAAGGTTTGTATGAACTGCATCTTGTTGAATATTCAACACCAACTTAGTCAAGTGTTCACACCTATCTAGATTAACCTATAAATATCTAGGATGTCTAGAGTCAATGTTAGACAATTAACATGTGTAAAATGAGTGTTCTAGAGTTAGACAAATCAAACAAGAATACTAGATTGTCTCTACTTAATCTAGATAGATCTTAAATAAAATACATATATGTGATGGTTGTGTTTTGTTTTTGCACCCCGAAAATAAGAAATATTTTACTGTAACAGTTGGTATTAAATAAACCTCAAAATACCATGCCGATTTGAACCGGCGGCATTCAAAAAACCATGCTGATAACTACAACATATAAGTTAGCTTTAGATCATCTACTAATTTGTTTTCTGTGATGGTTCCATCAACTTATGCAAATTGTGATCATATAAGTTAGCTTTAGATCATCTACTAATTTCTCGGTATAGCAGCATAAGACTTAGCTTTAGATCCACAGCTTTTGCAAGAGCAAGCATTCTTCCGTGCAATTCTACCAAATCTGCAAAATAGACATAGGGGCTAGGATATTCTACTTAGAGCAACTGCAAAAAGAAAAAATGAAGTGTTGTATTGAATGATGAGCTTGTGACAGGTTTATGGTCTCTATACTACTATCCACTGTGATAGGTGTGAAAGTTAGCTCGCAACAACAGTCACTGGTCCTACTGCCCATGGATTAATCATGCCAGGAGGAGGTTGTGTGGTGAAATCTACGGGCTATCTAATGGGGTCATCGACTGTGACAAGCTATAAGTACGTTAGTCTGTGCAAATTTGGTTTACGGGTGAATGAAGTTTCTAGGAGATTAACAAAAATTTAATTTGGGAGACTGAAATTTTTAATGGTTTGCTGCATGTCCCAATTCATGTGATCACTATATCTTATGTACGTAGATATTTCGGGTTACTGCCAAAATCTGCACGGGGGAAAAGCTGTGCCCCAGCTCTCACAACCAAAGATTTTGTTTGCTTCCAAGAAAACAAAAGAAACAAGATTTAAGACACGGAATTTATATATGAATTTGCACACTGAATTTTAGGAACATTTTATTATATTTTAGAAATATTGCATATCGTCTAGTTCAAGACAGTATTCACATGTTTTGAGCCATAACACAAGGAGAAAAGTACGGTTAGAAGTCACCTAAAACAAAGACTAATGAGGAAAAAACAGATCAAATTTTGGGTTTAGTCCATGTTGCAACGCTACGGTACTGGATTATATATGATCGAGCGTACATTTTATCTTCGTTTGCTGATGGGCGTAGTTATTATGCACGCCTAGGTGGAGCGTATATAAGCATTACGCCTGACAACGGGCGTAAACTTAACAAACGTGGACGAACGTATAATATATGCCCCATCACGCCCGATGGTGCGTTAATAAAAAGTCCGCCTGGCTATGTGAGCCCAACCTTGGTGCGGTATAAAATATTTGACCTCAACAAAGTCAAAGCTGAGAAATGAGGGTACTGTTTAACCATATAAATCAATAGTATAAAGCAGAGTTTGGCTAACTTTGCCTATCTGAGTGGTGGTCAGTATTTATCTTTGGCAAAGATAAATCAAAGGCTATTCAAAAATTATAACGGGGAGATTCGAACTCATGACCTATTGTGTCATATGAGTGTCCTCTAATCATTGTTCCACCTTGGTTGGAATTGATAAAAAATATAAATCAACAGTGGCTGTTTGTTCAACTTAAATATTAATTAGTATAAGTGATTTGTCTAGAGACAAAATAAATCTATGGTCATGGTTTGTTCAACTTAAATATTAATTAGTATAAGTGTTTTATTAATTTATTTCTCATTAATTTCTCATGATAAATGATTTATTAATTTTACATCATAAATACCCCTTAATTAATATTAATACATATCTCCATCAATAAATAATAATTTTGACAAAAATTATTTCAATAGATATTAGTGGTGGTGCTGGTAGTAGAGGAAGAAGGAAGCGGTGGAGGGTATTACTAAGTGGTGGAGGCAGTAACATTAGTTTTGGTAGAAGAAATAGTGGCGCTGGATGGTTTTAACGATGATGGTATTGGTTTTTTCTTTTTGAATCAAAAATAATAAAAGAAAATACATGACGGGTAACATTGTATTGTGAAAAGTATAGTTGGTTGTTTTTGACACGATCAAAAAAGGCGGATAACAAATACTTTTGGGATGATACCAAATCATATAAGACAAAATGGTTGTTTTTGGTACCACTGCTATCTTTGGTAACCGTTAAAATGACGCATGATTTTCAGTATTAACAAAAAATATATAGTTGAATAAATTAATTGACGACCTAAGTTTGGTAAATCTAAACTTTATACATGACGTGTGGGATTAAAAGTTATAAGTGTGCCTAATATTCTACAAGGGATGGAAAATGGTGGTGGTGGAGAAAGAAATGATATCTGGTGGTTTGTGGTATTGGCCGGTGTTGATGAGTAGTAATTGACTATGTTAATTATGTGCTGCTACAAAAGGATAACACTACAAATTAGAAATTTGGTTGATCGTCTTAACGCTAATATAAACTCGGTTAAAATACATGAAAATTAAGAAAAAGAAAAAAACATTTGGATGTCACGTTATATTATAAATAACACTAAAATTTACATATTTAGTATCAAGGTTTCTCCGTCCAATAGATAAATCTAAGGTTGTATTGAGATCCCGTAAGCAGAGGGCGGGTTGGTCTTGGATTTCTGAATAATAATGAATATAATGAAACGCTACCTCTCGGTTTCTCCAATGAAAACCGAAACCTTCTAAAAAAATCAATCGAACAACACTTAGATGGAACGCATCACCACCAGTGTAAACTTCTCTGAATTGCTACATATCCAGTGAAATTTCTACAGATTAATCTGGTGATTTCGTCCTACCGTAGTTCTGAACGAGGCATGCAATTAAATCTCTAATAGTGATTTTAAAGGTATTTAATAATTACAAAATTCTCTTATA
Source organism: Papaver bracteatum (assembly GCA_023529315.1). Lineage (NCBI taxonomy): Eukaryota > Viridiplantae > Streptophyta > Magnoliopsida > Ranunculales > Papaveraceae > Papaver > Papaver bracteatum. The sequence goes on along the minus strand of JAJJWX010001869.1, from coordinate 5,651 downwards.
AGTTTTGTTTATGCAAGTATTGATTTAACTTGGGTTATTTTATATATTTGTGTTAAGTTGATGGATTTTTAATTTGAATACATGTTTGGTTAACAAACTTTGATACATATAGAGTATTTTATTTGTAGAACTGATGTTAGTCTCTCATTTTTCCCGTTAGCACTTTGTTTCGATCCCGTATTTGTAGACATTATTTGACTAATGTTGGGGTATTTGTTTAATCTCAAGGCCGATTAAACCCAATGTGTGTTTTATACATTGAAGGCGACGGAAGTTTGTGTCGGCTCTACCTTGAAACAAATAATTTTTTTTCGGAAGGTTAGTTTAATTTATGTAGATACAAATATCAATATGACTATGCTCTTTAAAACTCCAAATTAATTGAGTAACACTAGATGTGAGAACGTCATTCATGCACTACTTAGCATAGTTGGTGTTAAATTTTTTTATCCACGAATTTCTTCAATTTTACGTTATCAATATGATTGAGAAAGAATCTTACACATGTTTTGATTTACTATTTTAAGTTTATTTTTTCAACTCACATGTGTATATCTCAGCCTTCCAATAGCCAAGGGTTCTTCATTTTTATAACTCTTAGATTTGAAAAAAATAAATAAATAGTGTTTATCTATAGTAGGGAAAATATTATGGGTTTTTGCTTCACTCCTTAGAGCCTTAGTTATCAATAATTTCGGAACAAATGTATTCATAAACATCATGGAGTTGGATTGGCAGTTTAGGTATATGTATTGTTAGATGAAATATTCTTTTTGAAGTTTGAAATTATAATATGAAGGAACAATAAATGGGGAAATTTTTTATTTTCTGTATTTTTCAAATTTTTTTCATGTTGGCACAACATTATTACTCCGTCCAGATAATAAATTGGAATAACATGCTTAAGTAAAAAATAAAAAGATTAGGTAACCCAATTTGTTTCCCAAAACCTATTTGAATATCAAAATAATTACTCACGAATAAAATGAAGCAAGAGGAATGTGAACAATATCGTATTAGAGACAAAACATCATGTGCCATTACGACACGAGTTAAGATATAGTCAATAGTATAAAGCATAGTTTGGCTAACTTTGCCTATCTGAGTGGTGGTCAGGATTTATCCTTGGCAAAGATAAATCAAAGGCTGTGGTTCTCTATGCCACACCATACCAGTCGCACACGTGGTGTTCATTCCAATATTATGAATTAAAAATGAATACTCAAGTCAAAATATGGAATTTCAAAAATTATAACGGGGAGGTTCGAACTCATGACCTATTGTGTCATAAGAGTGGCCTCTAACCATTGTTCCACCTTGGTTGGAATTGATAGAAAAGATAAATCAACAGTGGTTGTTTGTTCAACTTAAATATTAAGCAGTATAAGTGTTTTATTAATTAGTATACGTGATTCGTCTAGAGAGAAGATAAATCTATGGTCATGGTTTGTTCAACTTAAATATTAATTAGTATAAGTATTTTATTAATTGATGTCTCATGATAAATGGTTTATTAATTTTACATCATAAATATCCCTTAATTAATATTAATACATATCTCCATCAATAAATAATAATTTTGATAAAAATTATTTCAATAGATATTAGTGGTGGTGGTGGTAGTAGAGGAAGAAGTAAGTGGTGGAAGCGGTGGAAGGTGTTACTAAGTGGTGGAAGCGGTAACATTAGTTTTGGTGGAAGAAATAGTGGCGCTTGATGGTTTTAATGGCGGTGGTATTGGTTTTTTCTTTTTGAATCAAAAATAATAAAAAAAATTACATGACGGGTAACATTGTATTGTGAAAAGTATAGTTGGTTGTTTTTGACACGATCAAAAAAGGCGGATAAAAAATACTTTTGGGATGATACCAAATCATATAAGACAAATGGTTGTTTTTGGTATTACTGCTATCTTTGGTAACCGTTCGTACGCATGATTTTCATTATTAACAAAAAACATGTAGTTGAATAAATTAATTGACGACCTAAGTTTGTTAAATCTAAACTTTATACATGACGTGTGGGATTAAAAGTTATAAGTGTGCCCAATATTCTACGAGGGATGGAAAATGGTGGTGGTGGAGAAAGAAGTGATATCTGGTGGTTTGTGGTACTGGACGGTATTGATGAGTAGTAATTGACTATGTTAATTATGTGCTGCTACAAAAGGATAACACTATAAATTAGAAATGTGCTTGATCGTCTTAATGCTAATATAAACTCGGTTAAAATACATGAAAATTAAGAAGAAGAAAAAAACATTTGGATGTCACGTTATATAATAAATAACACTAAAAACTACATATTTAGTATCAAGGTTTCTCCGTCCAATGGATAAATCTAAGGTTGTATTGAGATCCCGTAAGCAGAGGGCGAGTTGTCTTGGATTTCTGAATGATAATGAATATAATGAAACACTCCCTCTAGGTTTCTCCAATGAAAACCGAAACCTTGTAAAAAAAAAAATCAATCAAACAACACTTAGATGGAATGCATCACCACCTGTGTAAACTTCTCTGAATTGCTACTTATCCAGTGAAATTTCTACAGATTAATCTGGTGATTTCATCCTACCGTAGTTTTTAAGAGGCATGCAATTAAATCTCTAATAGTGATTTTAAAGGTATTTAATAATTACAAAATTCTCTTATAAGTTTTGTTTATGCAAGTATTGATTTAATTTGGGTTCTTTTATATTTTTGTGTTAAGTTGATGACTTTTTAATTTGAATACATGTTTGGTTACCAAACTTTGATACATATAGGGTATTTTATTTGTAGAACTGATGTTAGTTTCTCATTTTTCCCATTAGCACTTTGTTTCGATCCCGTATTTGTAGACATTATTTGACTAATGTTGGGGTATTTGTTTAATCTCAAGGCCAATTATACCCAATGTGTGTTGTATACATTGAAGGCGACAGAAGTTTGTGTCGGTTCTACCTTGAAACTAATAATTTTTCTTCGGAAGGTTAGTTGAATTTATGTAGATAGAAATATCAATATGACTATGCTCTTTAAAACTCCAAATTACTTGAGTAACACTAGATGTGAGAACGTCATTCATGCACTACTTATCATAGTTGGTGTGAAATCTTTTTACACATGTTTTGATTTACTATTATAAGTTTATTTTTTCAACTCACATGTGTATATCTCAGCCTTCCAATAGCCAAGGGTTCTTCATTTTTATAACTCTCACATTTGCAAAAAATAAATAAATAGTGTAGGGAAAATATTATGGTTTTTTGCTTCACTCCTTAGAACCTTAGTTATCAATAATTTCGGAACAAATGTATTCATAAACATCATGGAGTTGGATTGGCAGTTTAGGTATATGTACTGTTAGATCAAATATTCTTTTTGCAGTTTAGGTATACGCCTATTAACAAACGAAGTTCATAACTTCGCTCGACCAAATTTGGTTTTGGTCCGTATTCCAGACCAAATATAGTTTAGGTTTAGTCTGGTTTTTGATCTTTAATCTGTTCGACTGCGTCACGTTTCTGGACCAAAAGTTTGGGTATAGTCATCCACTGTGGAAATGTTTTAAAAACGGTGCAATACTTTTGGTATACGCATAATATCATTTGTGTCAAGTTATACACACAACACAGCTTGATTAATACAGCTAGAGAAAACCCATTACAGAAAGTAATTAACATGAGAAAAAGTGTGTTTTGTTACAATCAAAAGCGACGTTAAGTTAAAATGACCCATGCACAGCTGAATGATAATGACCCATTTATGGTAAGCTATATCAGCCGATACTCACATCAATATGGATTTATTTATCGTATGAATATCTCCGATTATTTCTCTAACACAGAACAAAGTTAAGTACGAGAAAATAAAATTAATTATCTCCACTTTCTAAGAAATTAACAAATAATTCTTGATGTTTATTCTTAAAACCACAAAACATTGAAACAGATTCATGAGTTATTACATAGAAGACAATTAGTTTTAATGATCTGTCATCCACTACAACTTTATATTTCGGGGAATACGAACTCCACCAAATGTCACATATAATAAAGTATGTGAACCTTTTATAAAATCAATCTCCTCCGCTTGCCAATTAGTTTTAATGATTTGTGTCCATTGCTTGCTTTATATTTCGGGAAATATGAACTCCACCAAAACTCACACACAATAAAATAGCTTCGGAATGGAGGGATTCACCGACCAAATCTGTGTGAGTTGGTTTTTGTGGAATCCAGTTTTCTCCGTCTTATTATTCTTTATTTTCATTAAAACCCTCTAAAGTTGTTTGTTTACTACTTGATTGCTTTCGCATACCGTATTGGTTTAAACTTTTTCTAATTATCAAATTTTCGGTAGGGTCCAATAGTCATTGTGGGATCCATTATTTCTTTCTTTAATTGTCCTACGGCCTTCGTGGGATCCACCATTTTTCGAAAGTTTTTCCTTTGTTAAAGTTTGTGTTCTTTCTCTTTTTATTGCTTGACTTTGTTCAAATCCAATACCATCTTCGTGGTCGTTGAAATGAAATGAAAGGTGTGTCAAGAATGATTGTTTTCTTGCCCTATCTTGTCTAGGATTGTGGCTCTCACAAACTAGATTGAATGATTGATAGATATTTTGGAGGAACGGTGTATAACTTTTGTTAGACGCATATAATTTGTATCAATTGTGTGTCGAAAAATATAAAAATTAATCAATTAATAAACAAATTGAAAGAAAAGTGTTTGTTACACCAAAGGTGTGTGGGCGGGCTGTGTGAGAAAAAGACCCAATGATCACGAAGGTTCCTCATTGAGAGAAAGAAGAAGAAAGACAGGTCGAAGGAGAAAGAGACAATTTATAATCCATTTAACAAAAAGCCATATGTATTAGAAATTAGAATTTTTCGAATGAATATATATTGGTCACGTCTTTGGTAGACAGTTTGGACCTCGATATACACTCACGTGTATATTACATTTTATTTAGAAAACAAATTAAAAAAATTATCTCTAATTAATCAAATCATTTGTTTGAAAAAATGAATGATTCTGTCTTAATTATTTGTTTTCGAGGTGGTTGTTGTCTCGGCTATTTGGGATAAAGGGCTCGAAGAGCCCTAAGCTTTAAAAAGACTACCTCATTAAATTGAGGTTTGAAGAGATACATATAGGTGGAGAAACATACTCCCACCAGCCCATTACAGAATCACGCTTTGTAACTTGACAAAGTTTATGTGCTAAAACATCGACACATTTAGGAGTGAAAACAAACTTAACATCCTGAAAAGTCTCGGCTTCAACTTTAATCCCGAGAATCAAAGATTTTGATGTCCACGATATTTCAGTTGCATACTCCGTGAAAGCTTTGGTTACAGTTGAAGCATCTCCCTCCACAATGATCTTTGTTAGGTTCAATCTCTTAGCCAACGCCAAATCAAGAATAACAGCCTTTATATCTGACGTAAGTGTTGAAGTTGCATCAACAGTAGTTGTAACACATGCTTCAAACAAACCCAAATGATTTTGTGTGATTTCCCTTGAATCGACTTGATTTGGGATGAATGTTGGATCAACGTTAGTCTTGCAAAAGCCAAATTCCAGAGGATTCCAATACTGATGGATGATATAAGGACGATTATCCCCTATGTACCTTGATAGGGCAAGAAGGCAAGAACTGAAATCA